>JAJLVP010000007.1:0-100287 GCA_030570435.1 Pichia ethanolica | reverse complement strand
AAATAAAATCTGCTGGTAATGGTTGGATTATACTATAACCTCTTGCCCAAACTAAATTAGAATCAATTGGTAAAGTTTCAAATATATAAATTAAATCACCTGGATAAAGATTTTTCAAATTTTTACTTATCTTTTTAGGAATTTTTTCATTTAATTTTGAATCTTCTAAGGGTAAAAATGATTTTATAACTTCTGCTTGTAATAGTTTATCAGTTGGAGTCCAAGGAATTGAGCTTGAAGATGTACTCATTTTAGAAGATGTTGAAATATTGTGTTGCATTGCCAACCCTTTACTTGAGACATTGGGGTCCATGGTTGTCATAGCTGATACGCTTAAAGCTGAAAAGTTAACGACTTAAGGTTAGTATTAAATTAAGATGTATTATTACAAGAAAAGATACGAATCAGCTCATATCTTCAACCTATTTAATGTATTTGCTAGTTAATTATGGGTCTGCCTTGTCGTTTACTTCTCACTGTTTTCTCCAAATTGTTGGAAACTGTGGAATTTTAACTTTATTCGTTTCCGTGCAGCAATAAATGATTAATGCGGCGAATCGACGCGTCGACAAGGAAAAGGGAGATAAATCTTTGTCGGGGATTTAATTTCCCTTTTGAGTAATTAATGTTTTATGTTCAATCATGAAGTGTTTCTGTCTTTCATGTTTGTTGTTTCTTTTCTTTTCTTTTCTTTTCTTTTGTGCTAATTACTTTAGAGAACATAACAATTCATTCACTGGATATTGGTCACAATGGGATATACAGACTATAATACATTTTTGATGTTTGGAGACTCAATCACTGAGTTTGCATTTAATCAATTTCCTGGAGACACACCTTTAACTGAACCACAATTTGCCCTTGGTTCAGCTCTCCAAAACACTTACACTCGTAAACTACAGATCTTACATCGTGGATTTTCAGGTTACACTAGTCGTGATGCATTACCTTTGGCTAAGTCTATCTTAAGGGAGGAACATGATTTACAACCAGAGTCTAAGAAGATTAAGGTTGCATATGTGTTCTTTGGTACCAATGATGCTCGTCTCAGAGGTAATTCGTCTGAGAACAACGAACACATTCCATTGGATAAGTATTTGAACAACATGGATTTAGTTATCAAGGAATTTGAGAACAGAAGAATTCCATTGATTGTTATAACTCCTGGTTTACACGACTCCAAATTATGGAACATCTCACACCCACAAGATTTAGTCACAGGAGATTACAGAACAAACGAAAACAATAAGTTATACCAAGATAAGTTAATTGATTTATTCAATGAAAAGAAATACGATGAGAAATTAGTTCAAATTTTACCGTTATATGATATTATGATCAAATGGGTTGAGGAATTTGGATCAGAGAAGGCTAAAAAGGGAGATTACTTAGAATTATTGTACGATGGAATTCATTTATCAGGTATAGGATACAAAATTTTATATGATTCCATCATGGATATAATTAATAAACAATTTAAGTCAGTTTCACATGAAACTTTACCTTATAAATTCCCACATCATAGCATTTTAAACGATGTCACCTTTAAACATATTAACAATTGATTATAATTTTAGATATAAACATTCATAAAAACACTTTACTTTTTGCTTATTATTATTATTTACTTTCTTTTCAGATTTTATTTTTCATTGAGTGCAATATAGCACTGAAAAATAATCAAATCTATCTTATTTTTGTATTCCCTTGTCTATTATATATCATTTTGATATTAAATATGATAAAAAAAAACATTAAGCCTAGTAAAATTTCAACTTATAATAATATCCACAAACCTAAAAATGGTTCCACAATTGCTATTCTCTGTAAATTAAATTAAACTCCAATTCTACTTTCAGTAACCATTTAAAGCATGAAAAGTAAACCTACATAGTTTATTGCGTTATAAATTTTTAGTATAGCGACAATTTACCCGTTTTGACAAAAAAAGAAAAGAGAGGCAAAAAAACACGGCATTTAATTTTCCACTTTAAGTAATAAGTGGTTTTAGTGTCTGATTTGGAATAGATTTGAAGGTGACGACATTTACACAGAGGAATAGACTTTGCAAACATTGACAACTATGGGATACACAGACTATAATACATTTTTGATGTTTGGCGACTCAATTACTGAGTATGCATTTAATCAATTTCCTGGAGACACACCTTTAACTGAACCACAATTTGCTCTTGGTTCAGCTCTCCAAAACACTTACACTCGTAAACTACAGATCTTACATCGTGGATTTTCAGGTTACACTAGTCGTGATGCATTACCATTGGCTAAGTCTATCTTAAGAGAGGAACATGATTTACAACCAGAGCCTAAGAAGATTAAGGTTGCATATGTGTTCTTTGGTACCAATGATGCTCGTCTCAGAGGTATTTCGTCTGAGAACAACGAACACATTCCATTGGATAAGTATTTGAACAACATGGATTTAGTTATCAAGGAATTTGAGAACAGAAGAATTCCATTGATTGTTATAACTCCTGGTTTACACGACTCTAAATTATGGGATTTAGAATATCCACAAGATTTAGTCACAGGAGATTACAGAACAAACGAAAACAATAAGTTATACCAAGATAAGTTAATTGAGTTATTCAATGAAAAGAAATACGATGAGAAATTAGTTCAAATTTTACCGTTATATGATATTATGATCAAATGGGTTGAGGAATTTGGATCAGAGAAGGCTAAAAAGGGAGATTACTTAGAATTATTGTACGATGGGATTCATTTATCAGGTGTAGGATACAAAATTTTATATGATTCCATAATGAACATAATCAATAAACAATTTAAATCAGTCTCTCCATATATGTTACCTTATAAATTCCCACATCGTTATTCTTTAAAGGATAACTCCTTTGAACATATTAATGATTAGTTCCCAGTTCTTAATTATAATATTTAAAATTATTTATTTTTAAGTAATTCAGATAAATTCTTTTTAATCAATTCATCTTTATCCAACTCTTTATTTAATTTAGATTTTGGTAATACTAGGAATTTATAAATATTCCAACTTACCATCAAAATCCAGCTAAATAAGAAATATCCCAAACAAGTTGAGATCCAAATTATTGAGACACCAATAATAAAACTCAAACCTGGCCACCAGTAAATCCACCATCGAAATCCATTAAGTACATAATCAAATTTAACATATGATTCAATTATAAATATATCATTTGTATCTAATTCAACTAATAAACTTGTACCTATTAAATCTTTATAATTTAATTCACCTTCAAATAGAATAAAACCAGTTGAAAAACTATTACTTTGTAAATCTTGGAAATTACCAAATGAATTTAATAAATCAAGATTCTTAAGATTTTTATTATCATTATTTAGTTCATAAAATGATAATTCTTTTCTTTTTAATAATGATAATAATTTTTGAATTGAGAATAAAGTCTGAATACCCTTTGGTATAAATAAATTTAAAAGCCATTTTGGCAGAAAATAATCTAAAATTCCAATATCATTAAATTCATCCTTAACTTTTCCATTGATTGAATTATCATTTAATAATGGTATACTCTTAGTATATGATTTACCAATAACTTCCTTCCATGATTTAAATATTTTATCTGTGCGGTAAATATTAAACTCATTATTATTATGGATATTTTGATTATCAATAGATAATGGTTTAAAAGGCCATGATGATTTATTATTCAAGGAATCTGTTTTAATCACTCTATGTAAAACTGGTGGATTTTTATCATTGTAAATACTTAATCGAATTCCATTAACTGATGAACCTTTTGTTATTTTAATATATTTAACATGAATTGTTAAAATTTGTTCAATTTTGGTAAATGAATTTTTATTTGAATTTTTCCATGGCTTTAATTGATCAATTGATGAATTTGTCATATTAAAAAATGAATATGGTCCACTATTTTCTAAATATTGGAATTGTAAATTCATTAATGGTGCATTTGCAGGAATTATATTTGCTTGAAAATGCAAATAAATTAAAATTGATGTTGGGAATAAAACCAAAAATATCGTTAAAATGGATATACATATATAAATCCACGATTTCCAGATTTGTAGTGGGTATGCTAAACTAAGAATCATTCTTTTTTGATGATTGCCAAATCCTATTAATTATACTTATATCTTAATGGTTATATCTTAATGGGAGATGCTGTTCTAGTAATAAAACAATATATCAATTTGAAAATCATGTTGGTTTATTATCTGATGCGAGGAATTTACAACTGATAACAGGAATCAGTGCTTGTAATTTATTTTACGTTTTCAGTTAGAAATAGTCGTTTTTAATTTATAAATTAATGCGTTAAATGACCAATATATTACATAATGCTATGTATTTTTATAAAACTGTGAAAATGAAAGAGCCTTCTATAATAAGAGAACGTGAATAAAAGAATGTAAAAAAAAAGCCAAGATATTAAATCTTAAATGTGAAAACTATGAAATATATTTAAAATGAGAAAACGAATGATATATTCATCTAAAAGAAAGTGTGTGATAATTACTCATGTGAATGAACGAAAAGAAAAAGGAATGACTGTTGAGTAAGTAAATAAGTAAGTTAAAAATGCAAGTATTAATTCCCAGCTAGTATGCATTGAGTTTTTCACCAGGTATGTCAGGTACAATTGTCGGTATGTCTTTTCTTAATTTTAAGAAACCTTTGTTGGTTAATTTGAAAGTTTGATAATTCAATTCTTTAATAGTTTCAACCATTGGTATTTCTAAAAATGAGGATGATGAATCATTATCATCATCATCATCATTATTATTATTATTATTATTATTATGATTATTATTATTATTATCATCATCATCACCATTGAAATTCCAATCGTTTTCACTTAAATTTAAATTATCAATAATTTTGAATTCATTATAATCAAGTTCTTCAATCCTATCATTAATAAAATTTTCAAAAATAATTACTTCTTCATTATATTCTAATAAACCATTTGATAAATAATTTAAATTTGCATTATTTTCATTCAAAAGTTTTCGTTTGATTTCTAAATTTGTACCATCATAACAATATTTTGTACCTGTGTTATAAATTGAATTTTGATAATTGTTATTATTGCTTTTAGTATTGTTTAAGTTTATTTCATTAAAATCATCAAATCCACCATTTAAATCAATTACTTCATTATCGATGAATTCACCACCTAAGAAATCATTTTTAAATTCATTAATATTACTATCATCGACAATACTTTCTAATGAGTCGATATTAATCCTTGAATTTGAATTTTTATTTAGTCTGACTTTTGGTAGTCTTGGTTTATCATTGATAATTAATAATTCTGAATTTAAATTATAATTATTATTATAACTATCCATATTATTTGAATTAAAATAATTTAATTTTTTCATAAATGATTGAATTTTAATTTCATCATCAACCAAAATAAATTTATAATTATCTTTTGAAATATCAATATCATAATCCCATTCTGGTGGTAATATATTTTCTGAATTTAAATCTGAATTATTAGTATTTTTAGAATCTAACGATTGATTTAATTCAAGTGATGATAATGATGAAGATATTGAAGATATTGGTGAATTAATTTCTTTTTTATCTGATGAAGTTTTAGAAATATTTAATAATTTACCAAAGAGTTTTGAATTGTTGTTGTTGTTATTATTGTTGTTATTATTATTGTTGTTATTATTATTGTTTGAATTAACTGTTGGAGAAGACTGAGATTTATTAAATATTTTACCCATCCAATTTGGTGACTTTATTTTTGAATCTTTTAAATCATTTAATGAATTGATTGAACTTGAACGTGCCATTGTTGAAATTGAATTATTTGATGATGAATTTTTGGAATTTAAATTATTATTACTATTATTATTACTATTAGTTGACTGTCTTGAAATTGAACTTGTATAAATTGCATCATCCAAAACTTCATAGGGATAAGTTCTTAATTTTTTATCTCTCTTTTTAATTTCTAAATTATTATTTTTAATAATTTTAAATTTTTTCTTCATTAATAAATCTGAAGGTTTAAAGATATAATTTTTAGTCATTTCATAAGTTTCATTTATTCTTAAATTAATTAAAGATTTAATTTTAAAATTAATTGAATGATTATTATTATTTAATTTAATTAAATCATTGATTCCTATTATTTTCCAAATAATTAATTTAATATATAAATTTCTTTCAAATGACATATAATGACCGAAAAATTTAAACCAATTTTTTGAAGATAATAAATAGTTTGATAAATTTAATTTTAAGTCATCATCAGGATTTAAAATCCAATTTGAAAATTTAAATTTATTAATATTTTTAATATTTTTATTATTTGATAAATAAATATTATTTGGTATAAAATCCCAAATTTGATAAAATGTTGAAATTGATTTAATTTCAGAATTTAAATTATTTGAATTTAATAAACGAATTAATATATCTAACCAAAATTCCCAATCAATTAAAGATTGATTCATTTCATTTAAATTTTTTTCATTAACAATATCAATAGTTTTTAAAAATTGAATAAATAAATTAAGTAAAGTTTCAATCATGAAAAAATCCAAAATATTTGTTTTTTTGAAGAATAATTTTAAAATATTTTCATAACCTTTAATAACACCAGATTTTAGTAAAATTTCATTTGGATTTCTTGGATTAATTAATAAATCATGTAAAATATCGAAACATTTATCAATATTTGATTCATTTGAAATCTTTGGTGGTTGAATAATTGATAAATTATCAGATAAATGAATATTATTATTATTATTATTATTATATTTTAATTTTGAATTATTATTATTATTATTTGAATTTTTAATTGATAAATTATTTAATTGTAAATTAAAAATTTGATAAATATGAGTTAAAAATGTTAAAAATCCTGGCATACCGAAAATATAATATTCATTAATCATTAATAATGGGAAATTTTTTAAATAAATTGAAGAATAAGTTAAATAATTTCTAAAAAATGAACAAAATATTGAAATATTTTCAATTGAAGACCATCTATTAACCCAAATACCTTTTGTTTCTCTAATACCTTCAATTTTTTCCCTTGGTGGATAAATTGAATTTAAAAATTGAGATTCAATTATATAATTAGTATCTCTTGGTTGAATATTTGAACTAATTAAAGGTAATAAATGATTTGGAAATTGAGTTGATAAATCATTTAAAATATTTGGGAATTTATTTAAAAAATTTGAATTTAAATTATTAAATGAATCAAAGATACAAAGGTTATAAATTTTTTTAAAATTAATTAATTTTGTATTTAATAAAAATGATAAACCTTTTGAAATATTATTTAAATGAAAGAATGAAATTGAGAAAATTTTACCAATAAATATTTGAATTGATAATGATAAATTTTTTGAATTTAATTTTAAAATTGCAAATTCAAAAGTTTGTAATAATAATTTTTTAAAATTTTTATAAATTTCATTAAATTTTAAATTATAATCTAAATTAAATTGAAATAAAATCCAAATATTATGAGATAATAATCTTGAAATTGATTCAAAATAACAATTTCTATCTACTGATAAAATTGAATTAAAATCAATTAATAAAATATTTAATAAATCTGTCCACCAATTAATTAATAAATTTGATTCAAAAATTAATAAATTTATATTTAAATCAATTAAAGAAGTTGATAATAAATTATTTAAATTATTAAAAGGATCAATTGGGAATCTTAAATAAGGTAATAAATGTAATCTTAAAATATTTGCCTTTAAAGTATTATTTTTTTTTAAATTGTTAAATTTTATTAAAGATTGTTCAATTAATTTTGCTAATTCTAATCTTTTATTATCATTTGATAAATTTAAACTATTACTATTATTATTATTATTATTATTATTATTATCACTATAATTTAAATTTGGAATTGTTGTTGATTTTGAGAATAATAAAGGTGATAAATTTGATAAAGCAGTAATTGAAATTGATGAATTATTTGGTGATGCTCTATTTGAAGGTGAAGGAGTTGTATTTCTAGTTGGTGGTAAATGAAAGCTACCATGAGATAATAAAGAAGAAGATCTTGAATGTGATTTAATATTAAAATTAATTATTTCATTATTATCAATGTTATTATTGTTGTTATTAGATTCATTTATAATATCATTTTTTTTATTTCTATGAGAAGATAGTAGTTTCATTGTTTTATTTTATATTTTATCAAGAAATAAAGGAATGCAAGTACTATATAACCACTATTTGTGGTGTATATAGATTGAAGAGAGAATATAAATGAATGAATAGATAAATGAATAAATGAATGATAATAGATACGAAATGGTGTAGTTGTATCTAATAATAATCCGTGTATTATCAAATGTCAAATTCATGTAGGTATTAATTATTATTATTATTATTATTATTGTTTATTTATTTATTTATTTATTTATTTATTATTGTTTAGTTAGAGATATTGTAAAAGTAAACAAAGAAACAAAAAAAGAAATTAAAAAAAAAAAGAAAAAATGCGTCGATAGACGCACGCAAAGGGGGGAAGGAAGGGGGAACAAAAGTGCACGTGACACTGGGCAGACTAGCTGTTCAGTCGATCGACGCAGGAATGCTGTTTGTGGACGATCGACGCGTGCGATTTAATTTTTAATTTTTAATTTTTAATTTTTATTTTTAATTTTTAATTTTTAATTTTTAATTTTTAATTTATTTTAAATTGCTGAGTTGCCAAACTGCCAAACTGCCAAACTGCCAAACTGCCAGAGTGAGATTTTGAAATTCGCATTTCGCTCACAATATTATTAATCAACTAATATTTATTTACTAATTAATAAGTTAATTTGATTAATTTAATTAATTAATTAATTAATTAATTAATTAATTAGTTAGTTATTTTAAATCCCTTTAAATTATTTATTTACTTACTTATTTTAGTTTGAGTACAGATTTATCTACTTAATTTATTTCACCTGCTTAATATTTATTCATTTATCACACTCTCTAGTTGGTTCACTTCAAACTAACTGCAACAACATTACTAATACTACAATTATCTAGTATATTATCTTATAATATAATATATTATAGCATAGCATATTATAGCATATTATAGCATATCATATCATACCATATCATACCATATCATATCATATCATACCATATCATTTTATATGGTATTTGCCACTTTAATTTAAATTAAGAATTCAATTATTAATCTCACCTTTTATATATAAACAATTAAATATGAATTCAAATTATTCAAATTTATCATCTGCAATGGCAATTCAACAACCTGCAAATAATGATTCATCTCAACCTATTAATATATCATTCTCAAGAAATAATTCAATATATCAAAATCCAAGATTAAGAAGGGAAAGTATTGCTCATTCTCAAGGTATTGGTGGAATTTCTTGGGGTTCTGTTGGTATAGGTTCATGGCTTAAAGATGAAGTTTTCTTACAAAATCATAATCTATTAAATAATAATAATAATAATATTAATAATATTAATAATATTAATAATAATAATAATAACAATATTAATACTAATAATAATAGGAAACAATCAATTAATTTATTTAATGGAAATTTTAATAATAATAATGCAATGGATTTAAGATCTGATAGTTTAATGTATGATTCTTCAGTTCCAAATTCTTTTTATTTAGCAGATTTAGAAGCAAATTATTGTAAAGATTATTCATGTTGTGGTCAAATATTACCAACTTTACATGATTTATTAAAACATTATGAAGAAATGCATATTCAACAAGATCCTTCTTTAATTCAATTAGATAGTATGAATTTCAATAATAATAATAATAGTAATAATAATAACAATAATAATGGTAATACTAATAATAATAATGATATAATAAATCATTTAAATAATAATAATAGTAATAATAATAATATTAATAATATAAGAAATAATAATAATAGTAATAATATAAATATAAATAATAATAATGCAATTGGTACAGTGCCTACAAATGAAGTTTTTTTAAATAATCATTTAAATACACAGGAAAATTTGAATAATAATAATAAAAAATTCAGTTTAAATTCAAAATCTAATAAAATTTCAAGTTTTAATTTGGATTTAACGATAGATCATAATAATAATAATAGTAATAATAATAATAATAATAATAACAACAACAACAATAATAATAATACTAGTAATACCAATAGTCATCATAATGATTTACATAATAATGAACTTCATAAATCACTATCTAATTTTAATTTTAATCAACAAAATTTAAATCTTAATAACAACAACAATAATAATACTAATAAGAATATACAATTTGATTTCTCAAATAATAATCAAAATAATTTATTTAATAATGATAATTTAGTTAAAGAATTAGAAAATCAAAATAATCTTTTCAATCAACAAATTCAAATACAGCAACAAAATTTACAGAGCGCAATTAATAATAACCTTTCTAACAATAATTCTAATAATTCTCATAATAATAATAATAATAATAATAATAGAAATACAAATAATAATACAAATAATACCCATAAATCCCAAACAAATGACGATTCAGATATGGATTTGGATCATGATACTCAATTTCAAATGGATGTTGATGAAAATAATGATTTAAATATTAATGATGTTGATGTTGATATTGATGATGATGATTTAAATCATGAAATTTGTATTGATAATCCGGCAAGAAGATTATATGTAATTGAACAAAAGGAAGAACGTCCATTCCAGTGTCCTGTAATTGGTTGTGGTAAAACCTATAAAAATCAAAATGGTTTAAAATATCATAGAATTCATGGTCATCAAAATCAAACTTTAAGGGAAAATCCTGATGGTTCAGTTTCTGTTATTAATCCAGATTCTGATTCTCCTTATCCTAATGGAATGGCATTTGAAAAGGATAAACCTTATAGATGTGAAGTCTGTGGTAAACGTTATAAAAATTTAAATGGTTTAAAATATCACAGAGGTCATACAACTCATTAAAAAAATACATTTATATTTATTTACTTTATTCTCTCATTCATTAATTCATTAATTCATTCATTATTTAATATATTAATTATTCATACATCCACCTATTTCTTTTCTTCTAATTATTTACATTTAATCTCTCATGCTTTTTAGACAAAATAAATCAAAATAATTAATACAATAGACTTATCCCCTCCGCCTTTGCTTTTTTTTTGTTTCATTTGATTTGGCCTCAAATCTTTTAATCTCTACATCCATTCCCTCTCTCACTCTACACTCTTTTTTACAATGCTGTCCATATCTCTAATTTCTTCTTTATCTATCTTATCATATATATAAATTTTTTATATAAATTTGTTATTTTATAGTTTTTGTTTATATTCTTTACAATAAATCGAGTTTCTGCGCAAAAATTTAATTAAAGCATTAAAAGCCGTAAAGAAAGAAAAAAGGCAGGAAAATCAAAAAAAAAAAATAATAGTAATTTTCAATTTGCGCCACCGAAGGCTTGTTATATATAGCATGAATATAATGACACGCTATATATATATTGACATCTCCTTGTTTTCTTTTCTGTAATGTTCGTTTATTAAATATTGATATTCAAATCAGTTAATCAATCAATTAATAAGTCAATCAATTAGTCAATCAATTAACTAAATAACTAACTATGGCATTTCAATACGTTTTAACATTCTCACTTTTAGTTTTGGAAATGGCACTGTTTTCACTAATTTCATTCCCATTACCATCAAAAATTCGTCGTCCATTATTAAAAACTTTATCAATTCCATTTCATTCACAACAATTTCAAGTAGTTACAAAATGTGTTTTCGTATTTATTGGTATAATGTTTGCAGATTCTGTTAATAGAACAATTAAAGTTACAAATGAATTATATAATAATAATAATTTTAATAATGAAAATTTAATGCTTGGTGGAGTTTCAAGAGCTGAAATTCAATCAAGAAGATTTTATTCACAAAGAAATATGTACCTTTGTGGTTTTACATTATTTTTATCATTAATTCTTAATAGAACTTATAAAATGGTTTTCGAATTATTAGAAGTTAAAGAAAAAATTCAAAAATTAGAATCTTCAAATAAAACTTCAAAATCAGATAATTCAAATTCAACAACAACATCATCATCAATTGAAAATAATAAAATTAATGAAAATTTAAAATTAAGAATTAAAGAATTAGAAACTGAAAAGGAAAATTTATTAAAAAAATCAAAAGCACTTAGCGATGAATATTAAAGGGAAAAAAATATTTTTATATTATTATATAATTTTTATAATTATTTAAAAATACATTTCATTATTTATAAATTAATTTCTTGGAGTTTCATATGCATTACTTTTATGCTTTGGAATAAAACTAAAATTCTCATTTGCTTTACCTAAGAATAACTCTGAAATTTTAATCCAATCTTTATAATCACTTGAACCTAATAATGTCTCCATTTCATCACGACCTCTCCATTTTGGTGGCCTTTGATTTAATTTTGGTGGCATTTTATCTAATATACCAACTGGAATATATCTATATGTAAATGATAAAAATTCACATAAAAATCTTCTACTTGTATTAATTCCAAATTCATCAGTACCCCAATGTTGTAATGCAAATTTTGAATAATCTTCAATAATTTTTAACCTTTCAGTTGATGATTTATCTAAATATTGTTGAGCTTCAATTTCTTCAAAAATCCAAGGTTTAATTAATGCACCTCTTGCAATCATAACACTATCAATACCTTCCCTTGATAAATGTTCATAATAATCTTCAAATGTATAACAATCACCATTACCAATTAAATAAACTGGATTTGGTTTATCTGAAACATCCTTTAATTCTTCAAAATTTTCATTAAAATTTTTAACAACTTTACCAACTTGTTCAATATAATCCCAATTTGCTTCCTTTGTATACCTTTGTTGTCTTGATCTACCATGAATTGTAATTGCACCAATATCACCTGCATTTAATAATTTATTAACAATATCAATTGCAATTGGCTTTTTATCTTGAATACCCATTCTCATTTTAACAGTAATTGGTATATCACCACTACAATCATTCATAACTTTTAATAAATTTTTCATTCTATTTGAATTCAACATTAAACCTGAACCTTCACCTTTTTTAAATAATAAATCAATTGGACAACCACAATTTAAATTAATTTCACTAACATTTTTATTAATAAATTTATTAATTAATTCTGCAGTTTTAGCAGCTTGCCAAGTTTTAGATGCAGCAATTTGAACTCCAAATCCGGGATATTCTGATTTATAAGCTTTTAATAAAGCCCATTCACTATTTTGTCCATTAATTAAAGATGTTGATAATGCCATTTCACTAAATGTTATATCAGCACCTAAATTTTTCATTAATCTCCTAAATGGTAAATTACCAACAGTTGTTAATGGTGATAAAACTTTTTTATTTTTATAATCTAATTTTTTCTTTTCACTTGATTTAATTTTAAAATTTTTATATTCATTCTCTAATTCTTTCCTTTTTTCAATATCCATTTTTAACATTTTATCATCATCAACTAATTTAATTGCAACTTCACTATTTTTAAATTCAAATTTTTTACTATATAATAATCTTTTATCACTTAATGAAATTAAATTAACTTCACCTTTATTTTCATCCCTAATATAATTATCTTTATAAATTAATTTATTTGAATCTGAATTAAAATGAGATTTTAACCATCTACATTTAATACCCATTGGACAATAACCTAATTCTTCCCAAACAGGACATAAACCATCAATACATTCATCCTTTTGATCTAAATAAACTTTAATATCATGACACCAATTACATTCTGATCCTTTAATACATTTTTTACCAGATTCAGGATCAATAATTGAAGGACAAACTTTTAATTCTTCTTTAACTTGAATTAATTTTCTAGCTTTATTTTGTCCACGATTTTTATTTTTACCCTTTTTACCATTCTTTGAATTATTATTATTATTGTTGTTCATTTCTTCTTGTTCTAATGCAGTTGATTCTTCAGCTGCATCATCATCAATTGTTGGAAGTTCATCATTTGTTGTTGATATGATATATTCAGGTTTAAGAATTGCAATACCTTTATCATTCAAAACTTTTGGTTTTTTAGATTCAACAGATGAATCAATAACATCATCTGCTGCTCTCTTATTAGTCTCTTGATCTGTCATTAGGTTAAGATTGTTTAGTTTGGATTAAGAGACATAGAATAATGAAAACTTACAATCTACATATTTCATGTTTGCAAAAAAAGAATGAAAAAAAAATCTGAAATGAAAAAAAAAAAATTGTTATTATGAAATAGGCGAGGTTTTTTTACTGTGCCATTATATAAATTGTGTTATGTGTGCAGGACCAGAAGTAGTAGTTTATAAAGTATGTGATACTTCATGAACTGGATAGATAAATCTTTAAACCACTAACATCTTAAGACATTGCAGTTGAGTATGAATATGAATAACGAAGAGCTAGAAACTAATGATAGATTGGATTCTGTCAGAGAGACACAAACTAAGGATGCCAGAACACTATCAGCTGTCACCTAATCTAATCCACTAATCTAATCAACTAGTCTAATCAACTGCTAGCCCATCTGTTAAATCGTTTTATTTATTTATCTAGTGATATATGATATATGATAAGCTTCATATAGTCTAATAATAAAGATATACTATATATAATATGTAGTGAATTGATAAGAGATACAGTTGCCTAAAAGGGAAACACAATGCTCACCTGCCCAAAAGGGAAAGTCTATACGCTCACCTGGAAGTTTTGCTTAAAATTTTCAGTTTGGGTTCTTTTCCTGAGTTTTTCGGTTTACCATTTGGCTTACTGTATAAAATAGTTATCTTTTTGTCCTTTTATCATTTGATGAGAGCCATTATATTTAAGCTTAATTATCTTTATTAATCCACGTTGTTTGATTTATCTTGTTTTCATTTTCGTTTTGCTAATTTAAAAATTTTCGGTTCTTCCTTTAATAAAAAATCATATTATTCAATATTATATAACAAAATAATGAATAATAATAATAACGATTTAAAAGATTCAGTTGATCCTGAACTTTCAAATGCTTTAAAGAAAGAAAATGATAATGAAAGAACTGAAATAATTAAACCAAATTTACAATATTTAAATAAAAGAAATATTGAAGATATGCCAATTAATATAATTAAAAGATATCAAAAATTAGGTAAACCAGTTTTCATTGCAGGTCCAATGGTTAGATATTCAAAATTACCATTTAGACAGTTAGTTCGTGAATATAATTGTGATATTGTTTATTCACCAATGATTTTAGCAAGGGAATTTGTTAGGAATGAAAATGCTAGATTAAATGATTTTACAACAAATAATTCAGATCGACCTTTAATCGTTCAAGTTGGTGTTAATAATGTAACTGATTTATTAAGATTTGTTGAAATGATTCATCCATTTGTTGATGGAATTGGAATTAATTGTGGATGTCCAATTAAAGAACAAGTTCGTGAAGGTATTGGAGCTGCATTAATGAGTAATAAAGAATTAGTATCTGAAATGGTTTATGAAGTTAAAAAAAGATGGGGTAATTCAATTTGTATTGAAACAAAAATTAGAGTTCATGATAATATAAATGAAACTATTGAATTTGTTAAAAGTGTTGAAAATGCAGGTGTTGATTTTGTAACAGTTCATGGTAGAACAAAAAATACAAGGAGTAGTCAACCAGCAAATTTTGAAAAAATTAAAATAATTAAAGAAAATGTTAAAATACCTGTAATTGCAAATGGTGATTGCTTTTCATTAAAAGATGCAATGGATATAATTAAATTTACAAAATGTGATGGTGTAATGGCAGTTAGAGGTATTTTAAATAATCCTGCATTATTTGCAGGTTATGATAAATGTCCATGGGGTGCAATTGAAAAATTTTGGGATTATTCAACTGCTTATGGTTTACCATTTAGATTAATTCAACATCATTTAAGTTGTATGATGGAAGGTTTAATTGAAAGGAAAAATTTAATTAAATTAAATGAATGTAATGATTTAATTGAATTATTAGAATGGTTTGATTTAAATTATGATTTAAAAAGACCTGGTGATGAAGGTTTTGGTTTAGGTGTTAATGTACCAATACGGAAAGATCGTAATAATATGGCTAATTTATAAATATAGTTTTTTTAAATTTATACATTTATACCAGTGTAAGAGGGAGGATTTTAGTAAATAAACATTTATATAGCTGATTTAATGAATTGTATATCGTTCTAATAAAATTCGGTAAGTGCACGTTCTGTTGCTTCTTCGCTCATTAGCAACAATCTGTATACTTTAATAAGAAAAATGCAAAGGGAGGGAAAAAACCCTAAAAACTGTTTAACTTAGCGTTTTTACATAGTGATTATATTGGCAGTGTTGGTTGGGTTGGCTCATTGCTGTTTAAAATTTTCATATATATATATATATATATACATATATGTTCATTCATTCTTTTACTCTGCTTTAACTGTTGTTTCTTTCTCTATTTTAAGTGTTAAAGACTAGCTGATAAAGCAAGAAATAATGCTGTTGTAAGGTTATATCAACATTATTTATTGATTTATTAATTTACTTTTATTTACTCTTTAATTTAATTTTATTCTCCTCTCTTTCTCTATTTTTGTTTATATTTAATTAAAGATACAATCAGAAAATGATGAAAATTTCTTTAATCGTACCAAATTTACTGAACAAGATATGAATTAGCATTTGTATTTCCAAATTGTTTTATTTGTTTCGTTCTGAAATGAATTTAACCCGGACTAGTTGTTATGATTGGTACATTTGTCATAGTTACACTGATTTCTATTGTATCTAGTAAAATTTATCATTGTAATCTATACCCAATTATGAGTAAATTCAAAGTTTTATACTATTAACTACAATTCCACAATTACGATTTTACTATTAACTAGTTAATATAGCTAGTTAATTTTACGTATTATAGAGTGTTTTTTTTTTAAAGTATTAAAACATTTGTTTGATTGGAGTTGTATATAGTATATAGTAATTTATTATAAATTAATAAATAATCTATTCGTCATCTTCAACAACGATTGTTTCTAAACCTTTAACAGTTGGTACACTAACAGATTCAACATATGAGAACATAGTAGATTTAGCATTTTCATCTTCATTTCTCTTTCTTGAAATTCTTAATCTTAATCTGTATGGAACACCTTGAATACCTCTTTTCCATAATTCAACATTTAATTTTGGATCTAATCTAACATCATCAGTACCCATGTGTAATTTTGCAAATTTCTTAATTTCTTTAACTGCCTTTGGAGCTCTCTTTTTGAAAGTAACACCATGGAGTCTTTTATGTAAATTAATGGTATATTCTCTAGTGATAGCGTCCTTTAATTCGTTAGCCATTTTGATGATGATATAAGAGTTTGATTAATGAAAAGAAGAATTAAAATAAAGTAAATTAAAGTAAAATAAATATAAACTAAAATTTAAAATCAAACAAATTCGAAAAAATAATGTAAGTAAGATAATAATAATAAAGTAAAGTAAAGTAATAGTATAAATTTCAAGTAATGTTTAATCAAAGCAAGAAAGAAAGAGTTGATGATAATACTTAATTAATTATTATTTATTTATTTATTTAATATTTTTACGTAATACTACTATATAAATTTCACATAGTAAATTTAATTATTTGTGTTTTTAGCGAATTTTCATTTTTCACTCAACTTTTTTTTTACCATTTTTTAATTTCTCGAATTTTTTTTTATTTTTTCTTTGTCTCAATTTGTTTGTGCCTTTGTTTTTTTCTTCTTAATTTTTATAAATTATAATATGCGCTGTGACTACGGTGCGAGGGGTGGATATATATATATATTGGGACGGCAAGTCACGTGTTCGAAACAAGGGTTTGGATCAGAATTGAATATAAATGATTTTGATCATCTTCAGATAAGGAAATACCAAAACAATAATTTTCAATTCCATTATCATTCCTTTCAATTTTATCTTTAATTAATTTTAATTTTTCCTTATTATAACTATTAATTTCATTATTCTCCATTTCAATTATATTAAATACAGTTATTAATTCATTCCTTTTAATTAATACACTTAAAATTGCAAATTGAAGTCTATTTAAATATTCTTGATCTTGTTCTTTAATTGTACGTGATTTAAATACTTGTTTATAATAATGTTCTAAAAGTGGTAATTCACGTCCATTAAATTTAAGGTAATAAATTAAATTTTCAAACTGCCTTTTCAATTTAATTTGTTTCCTCTGTGAATTATTATCATTTTTACTATTATTATTATTGCCACTGTTATTACTATTCGAATTCATTAAATTTGTAGGATTCTTATTTAAATTCAAATAATTAACTTGCTCAATTATATTATTTGCTTCAAATTGTAACATTTTATCATTAATAATTAAAGGTCTATTATTAGTTGAATGATGTATAGAATTTGTAGGTATTTCATTTAATCTAAATAAAAACATACAAACTAATCGAGTTTCCCAAATAAGTAAAATATCATTGACATTTAAATTAAATGTATTTATCGCAGGATTTAAAATTAACCATTTACAATAATTACAAATACTTAAATAATCCAGTGTTGAAATTTTATCATTTGTTGTAATCTTTGAATAAATTGATTGAATTAATTCTTCAAGACCTTCAGGTGTTGTATTATAAACTTTATCATTATCACCAATTGAAACAAAATTTTTACTATGAAGTAATCTAGTATTTGACGCTTGTAACATATTTAATTTATTGCCTTTTCAGTTTAATCCAATAGAATGCAAGATAAATGTGATTATTATTTCAAAATACATTAATGTTATATTAAATCGGTTATTTTCTCTCTCCTTTATTTTTTTACTATTGTAAATCGCATAAATTCGGGATAATCTCTGCACAATTCAATATTTCTGTGCAATAGTATGATACCAAACAGACAAATCTTTATTTTTAACCGTTTACATTATAAAACCCACTACTGCCCGCTAATTAAATTAGTTAGCAAATTTGTTAGTTGAAGCAGATTTTTTTTTATTGCATTACTGATAACATAAAATTTACACAATTTAAGCTTAGTCATAAATTGGTGTCAATTCTTTCTTTCTACATTTGCTATTTTCATGTTCTTTTATTATATATTAATTACTTTCATTTATCATCCCTTACAGACATGGGTAAAGATCTCAAACATAAGAGATCTATAAGTGATAAATTTAAAGATGCTATGCATTCATTAAAGCAAATTTCAAATGCCGTTTTATTACATAATGATGATGATAATGATGTTGATGATTTATTTGAAACTTTAGATAGTGAAGATGAAATGGTTGATAATAATAAATCTTTATTAAATAAATCAAAGACAAAATCAAGATTAAATTTAAATTCAGTTTCAACATTTAATCATTTATCACTTGATTCAAATTCTAAAAAGAATAATTCAAGTAATAATATAACAAGTACACGTACTAGTACAACTAGTTCTAAAAGTTTAAAAAACAATACAACTTCATTCTCTTCTGAAACACCTTCAATTTCAAATAAACAAATAGACCAAATAATAAATGATAACACTGAGATAGATAGTCCAAATGAAACTAATAATGATAATAATAACATACAGATAAATGATGATAATAATAATAATAATAATAATAATAATAATAATGAAAATCCAATTTCCGGTGCTGAACTTTGGGAAGAACAAAGAAATCAATGGCTTAAACCAACATTTACAAAATCTGAAATTCAAAAACGTAAACATTCACATTCATTGGGTAAATTAGCAGAATATAATGATGATGTTTATTTAAGTGTTTATAGAAATTTGGTTATTTATAATAAACCATTAAAACGTGGTCTTAATATGACTGATGGTTTTAAAGTAATTTACAGTGGTTGGGAAAATTCAAAAATGTTTGAAAGGGTTGCCAATGGTGGTGTTCCTTAATTTAATATATTTAATTAATATTCATAGTTTTTATTTAATATTATTATATCCTTCTGATTTTTTCTTTCTTAATTTATTTGTTTTTGTTTTTTTGCATATTTGCTACAATTCTTTCAGTTTCATGGTTTTACTGTTTTACTATATCATATCAATTAGTCATCTTTTTGTTTTACTTTTTAATTTGTTCTTATTATTAAATCTTTACATAATATATAGATGGTTTAATAATTATTTTGATTAATATTTCGTACCGTTGCCTCAAGTATACGTATACGTTGATTTAATAATTCAACCCTTTGTTGAATTTTATCAGTTTTATATAAATCAAGTTTATTATTAGTATGTTGTATTTTATTCTTTAATTCTTTACCTAAATTATCCATTAATTTAACTTGATTATCTAGTTCATTTTGTACGATATCAATCATATTCTCGTTTTCATAAACGACTCTCTGATGCCCTTCACAATCAAACGATAACAATGTCCTTTTCAAGACCCTACGGTATTTCTCCTTTAGCTCATTGTTATTTCTCTTTTTCTCCTCCTCCCTTTCAATAACATTCCTAACACGATTATCCATATCTATAATAATACATTACTTAATGCAAGTAAAAGACAGCTTTTCTTTATCATTATATCCACCTTATCTTTGCAGCTTATCTTTATCACTTTACTAAATTTTGTGTCAAAACATAAAAATAAAAATAAAAAAAAAAAAAAATAAAAAAATGAATAACCTCTTGGTGTACGGAGGTTATAACAGTCTTACGTCTTACGATAAGACGGTCGATCGACGGGACATAAAAAGGCAAATGGCTTTAAACGATTAAAAATATAATATTATTATAATAATAATAATAATAATAATAATAATAATAATAATAATAATAATAATAATAATTATTTACTATTTAACTATTTGATACATGGTATTTACATTTCAGTTTAACACTTGGTAACCATTGTATAACATTGATATTCATATACACTTGAATTATTCTTTCGTTAATATAGACATTGCTTCGTTATCAGAATGGAATCTCCCATATTTGATAAACAAATTACTTCGGTGTTATTTAAAGATTCAATAAAGGATATACCCTTGTTCCTATCATCAACTGATGAAATTACTTATATAGCAACTCAAAATTTCATATATGAATCAAATTCAAATAATAAATTAACTAAAATATTCGAATCTTCAATTAGGATTAAGAATATTTACTGTATTCATCATATAAATATACTTATAATTGTTTATGATAATCTAATTGAATTCCGAAATTTAAGCTCAATTGAAAATTTAATTAAACTAACACCAATAGCTTTAAAATCGGATTCAATTGTAATATGGAATAATTTATCTTCAAAGCATATAATATTAAATGATTCAATCTCTGATATGATGTCATTAGCAACTGTTGTTTTAAATTCAAATAATTCAAATAATTCGAATAAATCAAATGAAAAACCTTTAAATGATGATTTAATATCTTTAATTGGTATAATATCGAAAAATCAAATTGTAATTTTAAAATGGATTAATAATCATTTCGTCGATCGATATAATCTTTATATTTCAAAAGTTAAATTTATTCAATTTATAAATGATTATCAATTATTATGTATTTCTTCAAATAATTTAAATGATTTAATTCATGTTAATTTGAAAACTTCAAAAATTTTACATAATGATTTATCAAATATTTTAAGTTTTAAAAATTCAATTTTATCATTTAATAATTATAATAATCAATTATCTGATTTAATTTATTTTAATAATAAATTGATTTTTTTAAAATTTAATTCATTCCTTTTACTTAATTATCCAAATTTAAATAAAAAATTCTCTTTAACTTTTTCAAATTCAAATTTTAAATATTCAAAATCAATTTTCCCATTTATATTTTTAATTTATGATAACAATATTGAAATTAGAAGTATTTTAAATTTTAAATTATTTCAAAATATTGAAATAAATTCAATCAATCAAATTGATTATCATGATAATCAATTATCAATTTTAACAAAAGATCGTTTATTAATTTTAAATCAAATTAATTATAATAAAATTTTAGATTTATTATATATTGAAAAAGATTATGATAATGCAATTTTATTAATTGAAAATTTAGATATTTCAAATTTTGTAAATATTGAAAATGTTGAAAATATACCACAATTAAAATTCGAAAAATTAAGAAAATTCCAACTTTTAAAAGCAATTCATTTATTAAATAATTTATCATCATCATTTAAAAATTTCTCAATTTCAATTGATATATTTACTGAATATTTAGCATCACCAAATTTAGTTATTTCAAATTTGCCTACTGAATTAAAAGATTTAATAGAAAATGGAACAGAACCAAATGAAAATGAAAAAAATCAAATTTATCATTTAATTAATTTCTTAACTGATTCAAGAAGAAAATTAGTTAAATTATTAGATAATAAAAATTTAATATTCAAATTTAATAATCTTGAAATTTCATTATCAATTTACAAAACCGATGATTGTAATTTTTCAATAGTTAATAATTTAAATTTGTTAGATAATTATTTATTCAATTGTTATATATTAATAAATCCAAAAATGGTTAATCCATTTCTTAGATTACAAACATATTGTGATTTCCAATTGGTAGAAGATAAATGTAAAAAATTGAATTTATTAGATCAATTAACAACTTTTTATTACACTAGAAAACAATATCAAAAATCAATTGATTTGTTGATTAACTTAAATAAAATTGATGAATTAGTTTTATTTTTACAAAAAATAATTCAATTAAAAGATATCTCAATTGATTTAATTCTAAATAATTTAAAATTTTTAATTGATAATGATGAAAAAAATAATTATTTCGAAGCTCTTTTAATGAATGATAATTTAGATTATTCTTATGTTAATTATAAAAAAATAATAGATTATTTAAATAAAAATAATTTAAATGATTATTGTTTGAGATATCTGGAATATCTTGTATTTAATCAAAATATCGTTAATTCAGATATTACAAACGAGTTATTTGATAATTATTTAAATGATATTGATGAAAATTTCGATAAAATTGATAAACTTTATAAAATCGGTACTTATAATTCAAATCAAATTTTGAAAAAATTGAAAAAATTACCTATTAATACAAATATAAAAAAATTAATGATACCCCCACTTGTTAAATTAGGTAAATATGATGATGTACTGGATATTTTTATTAAAGATTTACATGATATAAAATCATGTGTTGATTTTTGTTTACAAATTAGAGAAATTAAAAATGATAGTCTAAGTAAAGGATTAATCTTTAAAGTTATTGATATTTGTTTGAAGAATAAAGATTATTCAAGTATTGTTCATTATATTTTAAATAATACAGATTTAGATTATATTAATTTTGAAGAAATTTTAATTAAATTACCAAAAGATATCTCAATTAATTTAATGTCTTCATTTTTAGTCATGAATATGAAAAAATTAAATACAATTAATCATAATTTGATCATTAAAAATGAATTATTAAAAGTTAATGTAATAGATTTAAAATTAGATAAAATGGGTCTTGAACGTAAAATGGTTAAACTAACTCAAAATAGTATTTGTGTCCAATGTGGTCGAAACTTTAATAAATCCGAAATCTTATGTTTCCATCCCAACGGTGATATAGTTCATTATAAATGTTCTAAAAAAATGTAATTTTAATGTATAATATATAATAATTAATAGATTTATATATATATAGTATATTTATATAAATTAATGAAAAATTTATAGATATAAAATTTAAGTAGTTGTAATAAAATTAACAACACTTGAACAATATTTAGAAATTTCATCTAATCTATCTATAACGTTAATATTAGAATTTTGGAAATCATTTAATACATTAACAACATTAATCGCATCTTCATCATTTGCATCCTTAGCGAGTTTTTTAATACCATAAATTACATCAGAATGTGATTCAAAGAAATTAAATACAACTGCAATTAAAATTTCAATATTGGATTTTTCATTAATACCAAATTGAATTGCATTAAAAAATGATATAATTTCATCATATGGTTTAGATAATGAAATAGATTTGATCTCAAAATCAATATTTGATGGTGATAATCCAACAATTAATTTAATAAATTCATTATATTTTTTCAATCTTAAAAATTTAGTAAAATCTGTTTCAAATTGATATTCTTTATTTTGATCTAATTCTAATAATTTTGAATTTGTTTTATTATCATTTTGTCTTTCATTTAATTTTGAAACTGCATCTTTACCAATTTCATTTTCAATTGCACTATTACCAACTTTTAATCCAGTTAATTCAAGGAAAAATGGTAATTTTTCATCCTTCTTTGGTGCTTCTTTTGTTTTATTTCTTTGTTTTATTGAATCAATATATATTATTGAATTAAATTTATTTCTTGAATTATTTGATAATGTAATTAATTCATTATTTAAATTTTCTGGTGAAATATAAATACCATCTTCAACATCTAAATCATCAGATTCTAATGCACCTTCAATTAAACTTGATCCACCTTCACCACTAACATTTGGTAATAAAATATTTGCAAATTCATTTTCATCTTCAATATGTTTTGTTGAAATCTTTTTAAATTGCGATTTATTTGTCCATAATGAAATACCAACATCATTAACATGTGATGTTGCTAAAAATTCACCATTTGGTGAAACTTTTAAATTGGTTGCAACTTTTGGTAATTTAATACCATCAATACAACCACCAGTTGGTAAATCCCATGTTCTAATAGTTGAATCTAATGATGATGATATTAACCATCTACCATCATTTGAAAAATCCATTGATGTAATTCTATTTGTATGACCAAATAATTGTCTAACAATTTTTTGTGAAACTGCATCAATTATAACAATTGATAAATCATCTAATGAAATTGCAAATAAATCACTTGATCTATGATAACAAATATTTGTAATTGGAGATTCTAATGTAATCTTACCTAAATATTTACTTTGTGAGAAATCATAAAATCCAACAATTCCATCTAAACCACATGAAACCATCTTTCTATTCATACCATCAATTGCAATACCTGTAACTGTCTTTTTATGTAATTTATATTTCTTTCTTAATATTCCACTTTGTAAATTATAAACTCCAATACCACCATTACTACTACCAACAAATCCAAAATTACCACATTGACTAATTGCAATTGATTTAACAATACCATCATCAATTGTATTTAATTTATATTTACCAATTTTTTTATTTTTTGAATTCCATGTCCTTGCAAATTTTTCATCTTGATGTGCAGTTAAAATATTATCCCATTCACCAATTCTACTATTTTCTTGAGCTATTGAAATAATTGGTGGGAATTTGATCTTGAATTTACTTGAAATACCAGATTGTAATTTACCATTTTTAATTTTACTTTCCTTTTGTGACATTTCCTGTGATTGTGCATCTTTACGTAATGAAAATAACCAAAATGATTTATCTAATGAAGCAGATGCAATAAAATGTGCATTTTCATCACTAAATAAAATTGAACTTGGTGGAGCTGAATGTCCACCTCTTGATCTTAAATGCCTTGGAGGTGTTACAATTGAAGAATTTGTTTCTGATAAAACTGGATCAAATACAAATTCTTTTAATGAATTATCACCACCAGTTGTAACAACAATTGGATTTCCATTTAAAAATTGAGCTTTTGATACACCACCAAATTCTTCTTTATGAACATTTGGTGAATGATGAATACGTGAATTTCTATTTAAATCATAAAAAAATAGATCACCATTTTTTAATGAACAAACAATATGTGGATTACCATCAGTCCTAAATGAAATTGATGTTATTAAAGATTTTGAACCTGTATTAATATTCTTTAATGTTTTTGCCTTTTTAATATTATAAATTTTACAAATACCTTCAACTGTACCGATTGCAATAAAATTAATAACTGGTGCTGGTGAAATTGTTGTAATATTTTCAGTAAATTCATCAGTAATATAAATATTTTTGCCTGTTTTAACATTATAAACTAATAAATGTTTTGAAGTTGCAACAACAATTTTATTCATATGAGTTGGCATATGAGTTACATCAACAATTGTACCATAAATATTATTAATTTCAAATGATGTATAATAAGTTGTTGGAAATTTATCAGTTGGTTCTTTATTTTCAAATATGAAAACTTTATTATCTGAACATGCAATTAAATAAGCATTAAAAACTAACAATTTATTAATTCTAAAATTTAATTCATTTGAAACATTTGGTATTTCCATTTCATATTCTAATCTACCCCTTCTGAAAACTCCAATTTTATTTCCATATGCACAATATACGAAATGTGAACGTGCAGTTACACAAGAAATTGGACTTGGAGTTTGTTTATTTGAAACGAATAATAAATGTAAAGTTGAAGCATCATATATTTGAAATGATCTACCAACTATAGTGACAATATAGAATGATGCACCTAAAGTTCCAATTGCGAATGGAGTACCATTAGAGACATGACCAATTGTTCTAAATGGACTAAATATTTTTGATTTACGAATGACTTGCTTTGCATCTTTGACGATCCTTTGTTTTTTATTCTCTATCGATGTCATTGCCTGTTTTAATGACTTAGTTGGTGATTTTAAAAGAAGTATAAAGGTAAAAATGATAACATTAATAAGAATAATAAAAAGTAAAAGTACAAAAAAGTATTAAAAAATAAAAAAAAATAAAATTTTTGAAATAAAATTTTTCAAAATTTCATGTTCGGCTAAAGTTCCTAATCGGGAATCCACGTGACCACACACGTGATCTTTCCCACGACATTTTTTTTTGTCGTAAATGAGGGCTCAGATTTTATTTTCAGCCCCAGCGCTTTTTCTCAATTTATTTTAGAGAGAAAGAAAAAGTTTTGCATTGACAGATTAGAAAAATGATTGATTTAGCTGTTCTTGCTTATATTGTATTAGTCCCCCATTGAGGCTGCTTTATAATTGAATTATTGTCTAATTAGATACACTCTATTTAACAGCACTTATATATAACTTATATTTTTTTACTTTGTCTTAGAAAATGGTTTCTAAGAAGAAAGATTATCCACTAGATACTAGTTCTGAAGATATATCTGACACTTATCAGAAATTAAGACCAGTTAGAGCAATGTCTACAAATTCGAATCTTTCAATTGATTCAGCTATTCATAGTAGTAATAATAGCACTCTTAATCTTAGTAACAAAAATGATGATTATGACGATGATCATTTATTAGAGGAACAAGAAAGATATGATGCTGATCCAGATCCATTATCGAAGGAATCATTAGATCATCATCATAGAGCAATTGCTTCAATTGCTCCAATTTTAGAAGATTTTACTCCTGTTTTATCTAAATCAGAGATTGTCTCTCCAACTCAAGATGCTTTATCAAGAACAGTTTCAAATGTTAGTGCGTTGAGTATATCTCATCATCAACCTTCATCTCATCTCATTAATAATACTACTACTAGTAATAATAACACCAATGAAGGTAATGAACATAATAAAAATAATGATCCATTGAGTAGTGCTGCAATGTCCAATATTGATACCGCTGATAATTCAACAATATCCGTCAATGATAATTCTGTTTTAGGTATTTCAAATTTACAATCAACACCAAATTCAAATTCAATTATTAACAAAAATGATAATAATAATATTAAAAATAATAACAATGAATTAAATGATAATTCACCACGTGCTATTTCATCATCTGAATCTTTTAATTCTGCTTTAAAATCAAGAAGTTTATCAGCATCTTCAATGAATGATGCTCCAAGTAGTCCAAAATTAAAATTACCAAGAATTGGTACAATTGGAGTTTGTGCAATGGATAATAAAGTTTTATCAAAACCTTGTAGACAAATTTTACAAAGATTAATAGCTCATGATGAATTTGATACTGTTATATTTGGTGATAAAGTTATACTTGATGAAGCAGTTGAAAATTGGCCAACTTGTGATTTTTTAATTTCATTTTTCAGTACTGGTTTCCCATTAGAGAAGGCAATTGCTTATCAAAAATTAAGAAAACCTTATTGTTTAAATGATTTAATTATGCAAAAAGCACTTTGGGATAGAAGATTATGTTTAGAAATTCTGAAAGCTGCAAATGTACCATCACCTTATAGATTAGTAATTTCAAGGGATGGTGGTCCTCAAGTTGATGATGATTTAAGAGAAAAATTAGAAGCAATCGGTGTAAATTGTAATGAAGTTGAAGAACCTGATTGGAAAATGATTGATGATGATACTTTAATGGTTGATGGTAAAATTATTAAAAAACCTTTTGTTGAAAAACCAGTTGATGGTGAAGATCATAATGTTAACATTTATTATTCGAAAAAAAATGGTGGTGGTGGTAGAAGATTATTTAGAAAAATTGGTAATAAATCAAGTGAATTTGATCCAGATTTAAATCAAATTAGAACTAATGGTTCCTTTATTTATGAAGAATTCATTGATACTGATAATTTTGAAGATGTTAAAGCTTATACTGTTGGTGTTGAATATTGCCATGCAGAAACTAGAAAATCTCCTGTTGTTGATGGTATAGTTAGAAGAAATACTCAAGGTAAAGAAGTTAGATATCCAACTGAACTTTCAGCTGATGAAGTTGAAATGGCTCATAAAGTTTGTGAATATTTTCAACAAACAATTTGTGGTTTCGATTTATTAAGAACTAATGGTAAAAGTTATGTTATTGATGTTAATGGATTTTCATTTGTTAAAGATAATAAAGATTATTATGATACATGTGCATTAATTTTAAGAGATAAATTCTTAAAAGCTAAATTATTAAGAGAGCAAAGTAAATTACCAAATCAAATTGTTCAAGAAAAGAAACAAAAATGGATTTTTAAAGGTTTTGTTTCAGTTATTAGACATGCAGATAGAACTCCAAAGCAAAAATTTAAATATTCGTTTAAATCTCCAATTTTTATTTCACTTTTAAAAGGTTATAAAGAAGAAATTATTATAAGAGAAGTACGTGATTTAAATGTTGTTTTACAAACGATTAAAGTTGCAATTGATAAAAAATTAGAAGATGAAAAAAAATTAAAACAATTAGAAGGTGCACTAGAGAAAAAAATGACATTCCCTGGTACTAAAATTCAATTAAAACCCGCATTAAATAAAGAAACTGATGAAATTGAAAAAGTTCAATTAATTCTTAAATGGGGTGGTGAACCAACACATTCTGCTCGTTATCAAGCAACAGATGTTGGTGAACAATTTCGTCAAGATATTCAATTACTTAATAAAGCTGCATTAGATGATGTTAGAGTTTATACATCATCTGAAAGAAGAGTTGTTGCATCTGCTCAATTATTTTCAAAATCATTTTTAGCTGAAGATGAATTACCTGATGACTTCTTAAAAGTTAGGAAAGATTTATTAGATGATTCAAACGCTGCAAAAGATTTAATGGATAAAGTTAAAAAGAAATTAAAACCTTTATTAAGACAAGGTAAAGAAGCACCACCACAATTTGCATGGCCACCAAAAATGCCAGAACCATTTGTTGTTATTAAAAGAGTTGTTGAATTAATGAATTATCATCATAAAATTATGGATGAAAATTTTAAAACTCAAGATGTTAATAAATTTCAGACTTATTGGTGTTGTGGTGAAGATGCATTTTTATTTAAGGAAAGATGGGATAAATTATTTCAAGAATTTGTGTCAGTTGAAAAAGTTCATCCATCAAAAATTAGTGAATTATATGATACAATGAAATATGATGCATTACATAATCGTGATTTCTTACAAAAAATATTTATTAGAAATGATGAAACTGTTGAAGGTGATAAATCATATATAAGTGAATTAAATGGATCATTAGTTAAACAATATCCAATTAATATATTAGCAATGAATGATTTTAAAGTTAATGAATCATCATTAGATGCAACATCATCATCATCTGGAGAAACTAGTAATAATCCCGTTGGATCAATTGGATGGGTATTATCATCATCTGCAAATAATTCATTAAATAAATCACAAAATCAAAGGAAAGATTCACCATTTGATGATCCAAAATTTAATTTATTACGTGAATTATATAGACTTGCAAAAGTTTTATTTGATTTTATTTGTCCACAAGAATATGGTATTGATGATAATGAAAAATTAGATATTGGACTTTTAACATCATTACCATTAGCAAAACAAATTTTAAATGATATTTCTGAAATTAAAGAAACTGATAGAGCTGGTACAAGAGTTTATTTTACAAAAGAATCACATATTTATACATTATTAAATGTTTTATATGAATCGGATATTCCAATGAAAATTGCACGTAATGCATTACCAGAATTAGATTATTTATCACAAATTGTTTTCGAACTTTATGAAAGTGAAGGTACAAGTGGTAATAAAAAACATTCAATTAGATTATCATTAAGTCCTGGTTGTCATACACAAGATCCATTAGATGTTGAATTAGATGAAAAACATTATATTTCATGTATTAGAAGAATTAATTTAACAAGACATTTAGATATGGATTTAGTTCAACAAAAATTAAAGAGTAGATTTAGTAGGGTTTCATTACCAAAGAAATTTACACCAGTTAATATTTCAAGTCCATTAGCGGAAGCTAAACCATGATACTTTTCCAAGTACTAATATATATATATATATTTCATTTATAATTTTATTATTTTAAAGGCTTTTCTTTATTTACATTTTTTTTTTAATATTACTTGATGTTTACCTAATAACCATCCGATACAATAGTGGAAGAATAATCTATTGACCAGAAACAAAAATTTAGGTATGCGTAAAATTTTCAGTTCGGAAAGAACAAAAATAATACAAAATTTAATATTCCAATGCTCCGTTAGTACTATAAATTCAATGAAGAATAAAAGCACTGCAGCCCTCTGACTGCGTCATTGGATTTCACAATAAAAGAAAGAAAGGAAAAGAAAGGGAAAGAAAGGGAAAGAGAAACTACCATAAAACAGAAATAATACCATACTTTTTATATTAAAAAAAATGTTTTTCTATATCTATGAGGGAAAGGATGAAAGAATTAAATGAATAATTGAATAAGTAACTGAATAATTGAATAATTGAAATAAATGATTATACAATTGAAGCTAAAGAATCAAATAAGACACTAATTGATTCACCGAAATGATCTCTTCTAATACATTCAGCAAATATTTGAGATACATCAATAACTGTTAATTTTTTATTCTTTTTCATTGAATCTTCAGAAATTGGATAAGTATTTGTAACAATGATACCATCTATATAAGGGCAATCATTTAATCTTTCTAAACAATCATTATTAAATATACCATGAGTTGCAACTATATAACAACTATTTGCACCACAATTCATTCTTAAATGTTCAGCAGCTGCAATAAATGAAGTATGTTTATCAATCATATCATCAACAATAATTGCGGGACGATTTTGTACATTACCAACTAAAGTAATTAATTTTTCTTCTGCATTAAATTCAGGTTCATCTTCATCATCTGAATTATTATTTTCAAAATTTAATTCTGATTCTTTATGTTGTAAAATTGGTTTTGAAGGTTTTTCAGTTTCTTCAATTAATTTACCATCATCAGTTAAATCTTCTAAAACGTGACCTTTAACAATTCTAGCAGTTTGAATATCAGCTGATGCAATATTATCTTCAATTTCATTAGTATTTTGAGTATTTTTTAAATTTTTATCACTATTAATTTTATTATTTATTTTATTATTATTATTATTATTATTACTCTTACTATTTTTATTATTAATATCATTATTATGTTTACAATGTTTTATTAAACCATTAAAATCATCTTTTGATCTTCTTCTATCAGTATGAATCATTGCGAAATTAATTTTTAATTGATCAGCTAAAGCAGTAACTCTTTTTGTACCACCTGGATTTTTTGAAACTACAACAGCATTTTGATAATCAATTATATTTTCTTTAATCCATTTTGCTAAAGTTGGACCTGCATATAAATTATCAACTGGTTTTGAGAAAAATCCTTGCATTTGAGATGCATGTAAATCCATTGAAACTACATGATCAGCACCTGCCATTACTAATAAATTTGCTAACATTCTAGCTGTAATTGCACCTCTATGCTTTTTCATTTTTGATTGTTTTGAATAAGGAAATTGAGGTATAACAGCAGTAATTTTTGCAGCTGAACCACCTTTACAAGCAGAAATTAAAATTAATAATTCCATTATATGATCATTAACATCTTGTGAACCTGATTGAATTATATAGACATCTTCATCTCTAACTGATACACCAATTTGAACTGAAGTTTCACCATTTGCAAATTTTTTTAAAGTTGCTGGAGCTGGTTCAATACCTAAATTTTCACAAACTAAATTACCTAATTGTGGATGTGAATTACCGACGAAAACTTTACACTTTCTCATATTAAAATTTTAAATAATTGATTATTGGTTAATTTATTGATTGATTGATTGTTTGAGCCAAAGCTAAAGAAGAAAAGAGAGAAAGAAACACAAGATATAGATGAAAATAGGAGAAAGAAGTAAGAGAGGAGAAGCAAGTAGAAGAAAAGAAGGATATTTCAGTAACTAGTAAAGCTGCTTCTTCAGTTAATAGTGATTAATTTTTAGTTTTTTACTTATTTAATATTTTTATTTTTTTTACAACCAATAAAAATTTTCTGGGGAAAAAAAAAGTGGGAAAAATTTTTATTTTTAGCCAGAAAAAATTGAAAATTAAAAAAAAAAAAGAAAAAAAAAAGAAAAAAAAAAGAAAAAATTGAAAAAAAAAAGAAAAAATTGAAAAAAAAAAGTTAAAAAAAAAAAAAAACAGTGGCGCAGCCATCACGTGAGTAAAATGGCACTGCTGTGGCGGTGTGACAAATCACGTGGTGTCCACAAGTCGATCGACGACGCAAGAGAACCAAGCACCGCCACAATTCACAGTCCACCATTCACCCGCCACAAACTACAATTAATAAAATAGTAATAAGCCGCTAGCGATAACCGATTTTTTTACCGCCAATGACAACAATGTTTCCTTTCTTTTTTTATCTCCTCACCGCGTAAAACGTGAAACGAAACTGAAATTGGCTGCCTTTTAATTTTTATATCATTTTCGATTAACAAACTCACCGCCACACTAAAATTTTGTTATGTTAAACCAACATTTGAATTCTTCCTTATCTTAAAAAACATCTAATATCATCCATCTCCTTTGTTTATCTTCCTTTCTACTATTTCCATTTTTGGTTTCTCTCTTATTCTTTTACTCTTTTACTTTTTTTACTCTTTGAATTTCTTTCCTTTAACAAATATGAGTTTACAATTTAATTATACAACATCTCAAAGACGTGCATCAACAACAATTGTTGGATCTTTGGGTCGTTCAGGTCTTTATGTACCACAAGATTTTATAAATTATAATAAAAAGAAAATTGGATCAGTTTTAGATTCAATGGAAAATGATTTAGATCCACATGAAGAAAGAGAAGATTTAAATACTTCATTAACTAGATTAGTCTCTAATAATTCAATTAATAGTTCAAATTCAAATAATCGTTCAGGTTTACCAATTAGGAAAAAACCTGGTAGAGAATCTTCAATTATTTTAAATGATGAAGCTACTTTATTAAGAGCTAATGGAATTCAAATTAATAATCAAAATATTAATAATAATAATAATAATAATAATAATAATAATGAAATTAATAATTATAGTTCAATTGATAATGCAAATGAAGATGAAATTGTTGAATCTTGGGATGATGCAGTTAAAAATGGTAAAATTTCAACAACTATTAATTTAGAATTAAAAACTTTAACAAAATCTTCAATTCCTTTAGTTTTAACATTTTTGTTACAAAATTCATTATCAGTTTGTTCAATTTTCGCAGTTGGTCATATTTCAAGTGAAGCATTAGCTGGTATTACATTAGGTGCAATGACTTCAAATATAACTGCAATTGCAACAATTTCAGGTTTAGCTTCTTCATTAGATACATTTTTACCACAAGCTTATGGTGCTGAAAAATTTCATTTAGTTGGTTTAATATTTCAAAGATGTACAGTTTTAATTTTTACAATTATGTTCTTTGTTTGTATTTCATGGTGGATTTGGTCTGAATCTTTATTAATTAATTTCTTACCTGATAAACAATCTGCAATTTATGCAGCTCAATATTTAAAAGTTACATCATTTGGTATACCTGGTTATATTTGCTTTGAAACTGGTAAAAGATTTTTACAAAGTCAAGGTATTTTCGATGCTTCAACTTATGTTTTATTTATTTGTGCACCTTTAAATGCAATTTTAAATTATGTTTTTGTTTGGACTTTTAAATTTGGTTATATTGGAGCTCCAATTGCTGTTAGTATTAATTATACTTTAATGTCATTAGGTTTATTTATTTATACAATTAAAACAAATAGTGAAATTAATCCATTAAAATGTTGGACAAAATTTGAATTAAAAAGAGTTTTTAGAAATTGGGGTGAATTAATTAAACTTTCAATTCCAAATTTAATTATGATTATGTCTGAATTTTTATCATTTGAAATTTTAACTTTATTAGCATCTTATTTAGGTACAATTCCATTAGCTGCTCAATCAATTATTGCAACAACTGCTTCATTAACTTATCAAATTCCTTATGGAGTTTCAATTGCTTCTTCAACTAGAGTTGCAAATTTCTTAGGTGCTCAATTACCAAAATCTGCTTTAAAAACTTGTGAAGCAACTTATGTTTTTACAATTTTAATTTCAATTTTAAATTTTTCATTACTTTATTTTGGTAGAAATTTAATTTCAAATTGGTTCTCAAATGATTTAAAAGTTATTAAATTAGCTGAAACTGTTTTCCCTTATATTGCATTTATGCAAATTTTTGATGCTTTAAATACAACAAGTGCAGGTTGTCTTAGAGGTCAAGGTTTACAAAGAATTGGTGGTTATGTTAATTTATTCTCTTATTATTTAGTTGGTTTACCATTAGGTGCATATTTAGGTTTTCATTATCCAAATTCTGAAAATCCTTCAGGTTTAATTGGTTTATGGATTGGTTCAATTATTGCATTAATTATAATTGGTACTGTTCAATGTTATTATTCAATTCATGCAGATTTTAATAAATTAGTTGAAGATGCAGTTAATAGAAGTAATTCAGATTAATTATATATATTTATTTACTTTATTTAGAGGATATTTATAAATTAATTTAATTTTTAAATTAATTTTCAAATTTATTTAATAATTTAACTAATTTAAGTTTTTTATTAATTACATTAATTATACTAAAAATTGCTAAATTTGAATCTTTTTGACTACTTCTTAATGATAAGGGTATAAAACCACCATGAATTAATTTAATTGGATCTATAACTTTAATCGTCTCTTTCTCTTCACTTATTTCAGATTTTTCATTCTTTATTTTCTTTCGATTGATTAATATATTATCATTACTTTCATTTTCATTATTAATATTATTATTATTACTATTAATTTTAGATTTTTTAACAGGTATTATACTTTCAATATCTAAGTCAATTGAATCATTGTTTTCCTCTATATTAACTTTATATAATGATAACCTTTTATTACCAAATAATTCAAATTTAATTTCATCACGTTCTGTTAATTTAATTGATAATATACCTTTTAATAAAGACATATGACTTTTCGTTAAATTTTTGCATAATTCATTATAAGCTTGGAAATAATCATTATACGCTTTGGATATTTCCAATATTTGAGCTTCACTAAGTTTCTGATTATCCATATTTATTTCTTCCTTCTCCATTACCAATATAGATTAGTCTTAGATTATGAATAAATGAAAACAATTCAAACATTGAATTCAACTTTTTTTTTTTTTTGATTTCAATGTTTAACATTTCCATGTTATCATAAAAAATTCAGTTTTACTACGCGGCAAACAAAAATTTTAAAATACACCGTTTATAAATTTATTACTATACATTACCCATACACAGAAGCTACATTTATTTATTAAAATATAAATATCAAAAGAGGTTATCATCGTTATCACTAAGTGATAAATCCTCCATTTGAAGGTTAAGATCAGCAAAGAAGTCTGAAATGACAGAATGTCCTATTTCTTCCTCCTCTATAATCAAATTATCAGTTTGATCAGGTAATTTGAAATCAGTATCTATCAATTCTGTTGATTCTAAATCATTAGATAAATCAAATAAATTTTCTGTAGAGTTATCAATACTTTCATTGTTAACTTTACTTTTGTTAATTTTATTCTTAATTTCGGATTGTATTTCATTTTGCCATAACATAATAATTGAATCTCTACACTCTTTATTTTTTAATAAATTTGAATTATTTTTATTATTTAATTGTAAATCAATTTTATTAGTAATTGATTCAATATTTGAAGATAATCTAAATTTTTTCAATTTAGCTAATTCGAATTCATCAAATTCTTCATCATCATCATCTGATGCAATTTCAATTTCTTCAGTTTTCTTTAATAATGATTTCAGTCTATCCTCTGGTGCAATTTCAGTTGTTGGTGGTGGTGGAGCTGATGGTATTTCACTAAATTTATCATTATTAGTTTCATTATTAATTTTATTAATATCATTAATATCATTGATATCATTGATATCATTGATATCATTTGTTTCAATTACGCTATCTTGTGGTATACAAGGTAAAATTTTCAATTTATAATAATTTGAATTCTTTGAAGAATTTGTAACAGTTGAAATATCAGAGGAATAACTCATTCTATTATTAAATTGATTATTTGTAAATGTTGAATTTGTTGAAATTTGTGAACTACATTGATTTATAGAATTGTTGTTATTATTTATTGAGATTAAAGAACTTGATCTTTGATGATGAATATTATTGTTGTTGTTGTTGTTATTTAAAGGAGTTGGATTTGTTCTATAAGTTGAAATAGCTTTAATTTTATTATCTAACTCGAAAACTGCTTCTTGAATCTTTTCATCGATTTGATTGGTTTTATCATCGATATTATTATCATTATTATTACTTGGATTGTAATTAGAATTGATTGGTAAATAGTTATTCAAAGTATTTGAGTTTATATTTGTAAAAGAATTTTCTAAACCAAAATTAGAATTATTGCCAAGATGTGATACATGATTAAAAGAGATTGGATTTGAAATATTATGACTATTTATCTTTTTATGATTATTACTATTATTATCAGTTAATAATAAATTATTTGAATTATCGAAATGTTGAACTAATTTAACTAATTTTGTTTGAAATTTATCACTTTGCAAGACTTTTAATGCTAATTTAATTGTGTTGTTTTGTTTTTTTGAATTATCTAACCAAAGAGATTCTGAGGTTGTATTATTTTTAAAACTCATCATATTTAATATTAGTGTAAGCGTTGTTGCTCTTATGAATTGAATATAAAAAAAAAGAAGAAACTAAAGAAAAGAAATGAAAGAAAGCAGTAAAGTGGAAAAAGGTAAGAATATAATTTAAAAATGTATGTTAGAGCAAGTACCTTTTTCTAATTAATTAATTAATTAATTAATTTAGCAAACACGTAAGAAAATGGTAAAATGCAATAATATTATAATAATTTAACCAATTTTAGCAATATGATATAATTGAATATACTACAATATCATATAAATTCAATTAAATATTGTAAAATACAATAGATTTCAAGAAAATAAAAATAAAATAATCTTTGAAAAATGACGAAATACCATAAATACCTGTACTAGTTATGCAGAGGTATTGATTTTTTTACTAAAAAGGGGGTAATTTGATGTGTTGAATTGCTAAATTCAAGTAAAATACGCTAAAACAAAATGGTTATAACAGACGGAAATATTTTCCATTGTAAATTTTTGTTCAAAGGGGGGAGATTAGCTATTTAGTTTCGTGTAATGTTTAGTGCAAGATAAAAGGGGGTGGTCGGGTATACTTTATCAGCGGTCTCCATAGAGCAAGTCAATTTTTAGTGCAACTAATTTAGAATTTATACTGATTACGACACTAGTTTACTTAGATCTCAGATCTTGTCTCTTTGTTAAAATTTGGAAAAATTTGGAAAAATTTGGAAAAACCAAAGAAATTGGAAAAAAATCGTACGCCCAAAAAGGGAAATTGCCGAATGCGGAATTATAATTATAGTGTGAGTACACGGCTGAAACTGACGCGTTTTGTCTCATTTTTTAGTCTCATTTGGTTTCACTCAGTGCTGAGAATTACTAAGTGTTATAGTGCACTGAGTGCACACTGAGTGCACACTGAACTGTCTTTAGGCGTATTTGAAAATAGTTCATACAACTTTTAGTGCCATTTGCTCAGAGATTTTTCAGGTTTTATATACGATTTCTTTATTTTGGCGTCGTTTTTTTAGTTTGGTTTGCATTTAACCTAATTTTATTTAGTCTGGCATTGTCATTTTGGCGTTTATCAAAATGAGCGCATTTTATTACTTTCATGGTTATATATACTAATTATATTATATACTAATTATATTATATACTAATTATATTATATACTACTCAGTATGTAGAGCATGAACTGGACATTCACAAAATCCTTTCTTCTGAACCCAATCTTTAATACATTTATAATGAAAGCAACACAAACATTCCAATCGGCCAAGTTTATCTCCCGGATGAAATTCATCAAGGCAAATAACACACTCATTATCTTCATTAATCGTTAATTGACTCATATCTGCATCTTTTGGTATATTATAAACTAACATTCTATTCTTATCCCTTTTCATTAATCCACCTTGATTATTTGGTGATCCAAATTCTTGATTTTTTAAACATTCATTAATATGTTCTTCCCTTTGATTTTCATTCATTCCAGTTAAATTTATACTACAAACAGGACATTCATTTAATTCATCATTTTCTTCCCCTTCATTATTATCATTATTCTCATTAATAGTATTATTATCTTTAGTCTTGTTATCTAAGGTTGTAGTAGATTCATTGATTTCTAAAGTAATCTCTTTAGGTTGTGAATGTTTAATTAAATATGTAGAATCTCCTTCACCTTCTGTATCATTATTATTAATACTATCTAAATTTGAAGATCTTTCAGTTATTCTTCTATCAACTCCATATTCACTCTGTAAATTTTCATTATCACTTGCACTTTCATTTTCGCTTCCACTTCCACTTCCACTTTCACTTTCACTTTCACTATCACTATCAGCTTTGATACCTAATGCTTCTTTTAACATCTTAATCTCTTTATAACAATCATCACATGTTCTAAATTTATAATTTTGAAATCCATTCCTAACTAATATTTTACCACCATCTTCCTCAGATTCAATTATATAACTACCTGGTAAAAATTTACAAAAATTATCACTGCATCTATTACAAAATATTTTACCACATTTCCTACAATGATGTCGTCTATTAAAAAATGTAAATTTTAAATTACATTTTGGACAAAATTTAACTTTATAATCTTCTTCCCATATTGGATTATCAGCATTATTATTAGTAGTATTAATAGTATTAATATTATTATTATTATTTTGTATCGTGTGATCAATATTTTGAATCTCTAAATTTGTTGTAATTAAAGGTAATAATTCAGAAACTGGTATTGTTTTACTCTTATCTTGGTCTCTAGTAAGCACTTTTCCTTTATCAATATTATCATTTTCCGTATTATTATTATTATTATTATTATTATTATCTTGTAAATTATTATCCTCTGATTCTGCAGAATTCCCGCTCTTTACAGTCGTTGCAGATATTGGTTGTGACACCGATATTGGCGTAATTGCTGCTGTTGTTGGTGTTGTTGCAGTACATGATGTTAATGACGATAAATGTAATGGCATATTATATCTGGTATTATCAGATACATTCAATGTTGGGGCTTCTTGTATTGTGTTGGTTATAGACGACATGGTTGAATAATAAACAAAAGAAAAGTAGTTAGTAAAGAAAACTAACACTATCTCTTGCCACTCTATTGATTGACAAGGAGAAAAAAAGGAAAAAAAATATTGTGTACGATAAGCCCTCACTATGTAAAAATTGTGCGCTATTAAAGGAGAACATTCAAGATTTACATATTAGAACTAAATTGACTCATTAAATTCAATTATATCTATATATTTATATTTATATATATATATATATTTGTAAACTTTTTAAACGCTTTTACTCATTAAACTCTAAAACTCTGAAAAATCTCTTACTCTAAAAAAAGGCATTCACTTTATGCAAATATCTTTGTCTTAATAAAAATACAATTAAACCGAAAAATACTAGTGCTGAACCACTTGTGAAAAATGTTAAAGTTGAACAAATAACTAAATCTTTTGTCATATTTTTAACACAATTCGAACTAAAATCAATTGAATACATCATATTTAAAAACATATTCCCAAATATACTAGAACTTGAACAAACACCCCATGTTGTACCTAAAATTTCAATTCCATAAATACTTGCTAAAATTGCAGGAAATAGTGTAAATACTGAAGAATTTAAAATTGAATTAATAATTATAACAACTGAAAAATTAATTGAATTGATTGGTATACTTGATAAATAAATATGTGATAAACCACAAATCATAACACAAATAGTGAAAATTGTAATTCTTGAAATTTGGAAATTAGTACAAAACCAATCAGTTAATAACATAATTATACATCTTGTAATAGTTGATGAAATTGAAAGTAATTGTAAATTTTCATCTAATTGTGTTGATAAATTCAAATTATTTAAAATTGCATTTAAATTTGCAATAAAAAATTCTGTTGATCCAATTGATGTTAAACAACAAAGCATTAATGGATACATTAAAGGATCAAATAAAAATAAATTAACTTTTTGTTTATATGCAGAAATACTATTATTATTTGGACTGTTATTATTATTATTATTATTTAGATGAGTCGATGATGATAACATTGATAATTCATCATCCAGATTTAAAATTGAAGAATCTTCATCAACATACCAAGATCTTGGAGATCCAATAATTGAATTTTGAGGACTACGTAAAACTGTTGAAGCACCCCTTAATAAAGGTGAAGTTTCAAAACTTAAGAAATCTTCATAAACATTTGTTGGAGTTTCTTCATAATCAAATTCATAAAATTCTGTCCAATCTGTTAATTTACATCCAAAAAATGAAAAAATACATGAAATCATTAATAAAATTAAAAAAAAATAAAGTATATTGATAAAATTTAATTTAATTGATTCATTACTATTATCTTTTGGATTGAAAAATGTTGCTAAAATTTGAATTTGAATATAAGCTGAAAATGCAACCATCATATTTGGTGTACTAATTGATAATGTTCTATAATATCTACCTAATGATTTTGCAGAATTTAACAGACAACTAAATAAAAATGAAATATGTGAACATCCCATAATGAAGAAACTTAAATAAATATAATATTTATTTAAATTATTTCGTATAACTAAAATAATTAAATTAAATGCAATAAAATATCCAAATAAGGAAATAACTGCTAAAATCCAAATTCCTTTAGCATCTGCTATATATCCACTTAATGGAGTGAAAAGATTTAAACCTAGTACTTGGAATATAATAGTTTTATTAATTGTTGATTGTGAATAATGTAAAATATTTTGTAATGGATCTGCAAAAATTGAGAATAATGTCAATATTCCTAATGATAAACATGCAGTTACTGATAATAAAAAAGCACACAAATAAAGGTTAAACGCCCCGTATTTTTTATACAAAGGTTTTAGTTGGTCTCTAAACATTGTATTATATTTTGGTAAATATGTGATATGTATTTTTTGTAATATTAGAATAAGGTTAAAATATGGAATATAGTATAACTTAAAGTTGAATAATATCAAATAATAACAACGTGAATTAATCGTAATTTAAAACAGGGCTATGAATAAAATAGAAACCAAAGAGAAAGTGTAGAAACTATATATATATATATATAATATTTTTGTTGTTGATCATAAAACCAAATGAAAATTTTTTTTAGAAGAAATGAATGAAAAATTGTCTTGAAATTTTTTGATATATTTTCAAATGAAATAAAATGGATTAAAGAACGTGCAAATAATAGAAGTATTTATAAATGTGTGTATGTGCGTATGACAATAATAATAATAATAATAATAATAATAATATGACAATAGATATAAAAGATGATGATATAAGAAATATTGAAACACTACCAGTCTAGTAATTGCAAAACAAATGAATCCGGTATTCCCAAAATCGAAGGGATGGTCAACAACAAGAAAAGTAGTACAAGAAAAGAAAAGGACATGTTCTTTATTGTCAAACAATGTTGTCGGTTCCCCGAGGATCAACAGTTTGTTGTACTTTCAGCTTATCGCAGTTTCCTCTCTTATCGGTAAGCCGATTTGTTATTATCTGATTTTCTCTATATCTTATATCTTATATTTTGGGCTGCGTCGATCGTCCATTTGGCACGACATGGTTATTGTCGTGACTGTCGCATGTTATTTGTAATTATTTTGCCACTTAAAAAATATACATATATAGATAAAAAGATATGCATGTTATTTCAGGATAGGTAGAATATTTACGTGTCTGTTTGATTGAATTCTCATTTACAAATATACTAATTATATAAGTATGGGTTATAGAAGAAGAAGAGGCGATTCTCAACAAGGTGGTGATAATAGTGTTAAAGGACCTTCAAGTGCTTTAACATCATTTTTACGTGAACAAGGAATTAATGCTGAACAGATAAGACTGCGTTATGAACAAACACAAAATGGTCAACAAGAAAATATTGAAGAAGATAATGATCATATTAATGAGGCAAATAATGAAAATATAATACCTTCAACAATTGCTGAAGAAACAACTACATCAATACCACTTAATTTTGCACTAGATTCAGATGAAGAAGAAATAAATTATAGTGATAATGATAGTAGTCATAATAATAACGAATCAGATATTAAAAGGAGGAAAACAGATCATGCAACATCAAATAATAATGGTAATGGTGCCAATGTTTATTGTTTAGAATGTGATCAAAATTTCGAAATTTCAGTTTATTCTAAAAAAATGGAAAATTATAGTAAAATAGGTTATTTATGTCCTTCATGTACAAAGATTCAAATTAGGAAGGAAAGATTAGCTAAAAAACATGAAATTGAAGCAAGGAAAAGGAGAAAGAAAGTTGCAGCTGCTTTATTAGATAAAAAACAATTTAAATTACCTTCTTTACAAGATTTTTGTATTAATATAATTACTCAAAATATTAATGATGTGGAACTTTTAGGTGAAATTGGTGCTCATAATAAAGCAAAAATTTGTAGAATTTTAGCTAAAAATAGATCTTTGAATTCTAAAACAGTTGGTTTATTTTTAGATTCTAAAACAACAAATTTAGAATTTTGGGATTGTTCTAAAATTGATAAAACTTCTTTAGATAAAATAGCTGCTTTTTGCCCAAATTTAGAATATTTAACTTTAAATATGTGTGGTCAACTTCATAATGACAATTTAAGATATTTTGGTTCAAAATTAAATAATTTAAAAAGTTTATCATTAAATGGTCCTTTTCTAATAAATGATGATACATGGCAATTGTTTTTCGATTCAAGTGTAGGTAAAAATTTAAAACATTTCCATTTAAGAAATACTCATAGATTTTCAAATGATTCTTTAGTATCTTTACTAGAAAATTGTGGTAAAAATTTAGAATCTTTAACATTAAGTAGATTAGATGGATTAAATTCAAAACCAGTTTACGATTTACTACCTCATTTTTTAACAAATTTAAAAAATCTAGAAATTTCTTCACCACATCATGAAAATTTAATTGATGATGATTTAATTATAAATTTATTAGCATTAAATTGTGAAACTTTATCCTCTTTAAATTTAGATAAATGTTCAGGTTTAACAAACAAATTCTTAACGGAAGGTATCAAAATATTCGGATCAAACTTAACGAAATTATCACTTTCAGACTTAGACCAAATTGATGATGATGGTTTATTGACACTTTTCACAGATTGGGAAATCAATGGTGGTTTAACAGATATTTCATTACAAAGGTGTATATCACTAACTGATAAATCAATTTATCAAATGTTAACCCATTCAAATGATACATTAGTGCAATTAAATTTAAATAGTATAAAAAATATAAATAAAATATTGTTTTCAAAGTTATCAAGAAATTTAACTTTACCTTTGTTATCATATTTAGATATTGGATTCGTACGAAGTGTTGATGATTCTGTTTTAGCAATCCTCTCAAGAATTTGTCCAAACTTAGAAATTTTAGAAGTTTACGGAAACAACAGATGTACTGATAAAGCTTTAGTTAGAGAAAATTTAACTATTCTTGGTAGACAAACTGATAGTATCTAATAATATTTAATTTATATAGATTCATGTATATATTTTACATTTAAATTTGCCTTTTCTACATTTCTAAAACGTGGCAAAGGTGGTATTTCATCATCATTGAAACTGTAGGATGATAAAAGTGATGGATTTGTTAATGTTGGTCTACCTTCACAAATAGCTGCAGGATGTCCATTTTCTCTATAAATTCTTTTATTTATTGCCTCTTCATCATTATCATCTGCAAGTCTAACTTTTAAGAAATGTTTCATATGCATTGATGACTCATAATCAATTTCTAATATATTTTTAATTAAGTCTCTTTCATTTTGTCTCATTTCATTGACAGTAAAATTTTTCATAACAAATGAATTATATTCTTTAATTAAAAAGTTCACATCTGATATATTTAGTGTACTTTTCAATTTCACTTGATGAATTATATTAAATAGATTCTTTTTATTCCTTTGACACATTTCAAACTTAAAAAAGAAAAACCAATATTCTTTACTTGATTTAACTGCATTAAATGAAAAGAAACGCATTAAAGTGTCTCTGGTTTTTTGAATATTTTTCTGTTCAAGCCAAAAATATTTACAAACGTTAACTATTAACTGACCAACATTCCAAAATGTAATATTTTCAGATAAATCCTGTATATCTTTATTATAAATCTCATATGAACCTTTCATTTCTGCTTTATTCTTCTTCTTTTCAAATAATAATACACAATTGAGAATATCTCCTATCAGATCCATTTTAAGTTTTTCATCCTTCTCTTGACTAAATAAAAATTCTAGGTATTTTGAAACAGGCTCAGCCTCTGTTGGAGTTCTTTGGATCATTGATAAAAACATTTGTTTACAATGTTCAATATTTCCAACTTTAATTTCAATAAACTTAATATACATATACCTTATATAATTAAGGTCTAATGGTACAAAATGATCGCATGCTCTATTAAATATCTGTATTATTTGATCTTTATTACCTTCATTTTGAATCAAGTATCGTGCATATCTCGACCATATTTTATCTGATAAACATGCTGGTATTAAAGCTCTTTCGTATAGCGATATTAATTCAGCTAGATCATTCTTATTCTTTTTATGGTAATCCTCTTCATATACTAAATACTTTAGCCATTCATCTAATTCATCTAAAGTAATCATATTTAAATCAAATTCATGTTTTAATAAACTTTCATATTTCCATTTAGCTTGAGCTCTTGTCTCAATTTCTATCAAAATCTCACTGAAATATGAATTTATCAGTTCGTTAGGATAACTTTCTATATATTCATCAATATCTGAATCCTTTGGGTCTTCTAAGAAATTCTTATTTCTAATAAATAGTATAAGATCATGTTTATTAATCAAATCTAATATTGTAAAATTATGACATATTTTATTAAATTCTTCATTATATTTTGCATATTGATGCAAAGGTATCCTTAAAATTTTTAGTAATATATTCATATAATCGTTTGAATTGATACCATAGACAGATTTTGCCCAGTTAAGATAAATATCCCAAAATTGATGTCCTAAAAAATGGTATCCTACTTTTTCAGCACCTTGTTGAAAAATTTCTGCTAATTCCTTTTCATCTTTAAGAGAATTTGATAAAATTACAGTTAAATAATGGACCCATAAATCTAAAGAATATGGGAATGAAACTAGCGATCGTTCTAAAAGCGTTACTGATGCTTCTAAACCTTCTAGTGATGTAACTAATGCAATGTATCTCTGCCAATAAGAAAGGTAATACGGGAATTTTGTTAATAATCTGTCAAAATCCGAAAATATTAGTTTTTTGAGTTCTTTTCTTGTTTTCAAAAGGTCTTTGTGATCATTTATCAGTTTCTCATGGTGTGTTATGAGATCATTCCAAATATCCATGTTGAATAAATCATCCTCCAAATCTTTTTCCATTTTTTCCCATTGTGGGAAGTTATGAAGTAGATTTACTTCTGTCATTTGCTATTTTATTGACTATCAATAAGAGAATCTTCAAAAGTATATATATATTTATATATATATATATATATATATGGACTCATAGAGTTCACTTGATATAAACAGATATCTTATCCAAAAAAAAAGATCAGAATAAATTGACTTTGTAGACTGTGTGCAGCTGACATAGAAAAAAAATGAGGGTGTATTTTTTTTTTCAGCTGTTGATTTTTTCGATTTCCAGAACAATTTTAACTTCAGTGGCAAAACAGTATTTGGAAGAAGCTGACAGTTTTGAAGTTTCAAACAAGATCTTTCTTCCATATACAGGTAGGAGTATACATACATATTAGTAATGCAAATTGTGTTCAAGGATTTTAAAAAGGAAAAAATTCCAATCGAGATAGAGTTAACTGACACTGTGTTGTCAGGTAAGGAGAAATTAGCATCCATCAAAAATTGTGATGCAGATCAAATAAAATTTGTTTATTCCGGTAAGGTTTTACAAAACGATAAGACATTTGAATCATTCAAAGTAAAGGAAGGTGATCAAATTATTTTTATGATTTCCAAAGCAAAGAAAACTCCTGAACCAGCTAAAGAAGAAGAAAAACCAAAGGCTGAAGTAGAACAACCTTCAACTACTACTGTAACTACAGAAACCACAACAACATTAACAGAAGGTAATCCAGCAACTACAGAAACAGTTACTGAATTTACAGCTTCAACATTTGCACAAGGTAATGTTAGAGAAACTGCAATTCAAAATATTATGGCTATGGGTTTTGAAAGACCACAAGTTGAAAGAGCTTTACGTGCCGCTTACAATAATCCTGATAGAGCTGTTGAATATTTATTATCAGGTATGCCAATAACAGAAGAAGCCGCTGCAACTCAATCAGTAGCTGCTGCACCTGTATCGGAATCAGCACCAGTTGCGGAATCAACAACTGAAGAAGTATCAACTTCAAATACTGAAGCTGTAACATCAACAACAAATCATACTACCCAAACCTCAGCTGCTTCTAACAATTTATTTGAACAAGCACAATTAGCTTCACAAAACGGAGGTGCAGCAAGTGGTGCAGAACCTAATGCTGATATGATGAGTCAAGTAAGAGAAATATTGGAAACACAACCTGAAATGGCGGAAGTTGTACTACAACAACTTGCTGCATCAAACCCACAAATTGCAGAATTAGTTCAAAATAATCCAGAAGCTTTCCTTAGATATATTACAGAAGGTGATCAATTAGCTTTAGCTCAAGCTTTAGGTATTCCTCCAGAATATGTTGAAGCAGCTCAAAATGAAGAAGCTTCAGCAGAAGCAGGTGATTCTTATCAAATTCAAATTACACCAGAAGAAAATGATGCTATTACCAGATTATGTGAATTAGGTTTTGACAGAAATTTAGTAATTCAAGTTTACTTTGCTTGTGACAAGAATGAAGAAATGGCTGCAAATTTATTATTCAATGATCATGCTGATTGAATTATCTAATAAATAAATATTTAACAATAAAAAACTTAGTTGGGATTAACTGTAAATTTAACTAAATTGTATTCTAATCTTTGAAAATGCATTGTTTTTCACTTTGATTATATTTTTCTTCTTTTAATTTGATTCTTTCCTTTATCTATATATCTCTTTATATAATATAACTAGATAAGTATATACGTAAATTATATATTTAATTTAATATCATAAGCTGATGTAATTGGGAAACAAAGAAAAGATTATTGAGATCCGAATAGTGTTTTAAAATCTGTTACTACTTTATGATTGACAGTGTTTTCTTCGGAAAGAGGATAATTTCCTGGCTTTTTAATTATAAAACTAGTCATTCCAGCAGAAATAGCAGCATTAACTTCTAATGGGTTGTCACTTAAGAATAGACATTTCTTCTTTTCTTCTTCATCAGTTACACCTATTTTTTGTAATATTTTTACATAACTCTCTGTTATTGTTTTATTACCAATGTTAATAGTATCAAAATAATCAGTTATTAAATTATTCATATCTGAACGTTCAATTGCGCCATTGTTTTTAATAATTTTGACATTACCAAACAACAATTTCTGAGCTTTAACACTACCACTACTGTAAATATATAAACCGTCGCATAAAATTGACCAAAGTTTAATTGCTTCAATTGCATCTTCAAATAATGGTGCCATGATTGTGCCTGTGGTATATCCCTCTTCCCATATGAACCCTTGTAACTGTTTTAGAACGGGATCTTTAATATCATCCCTGACTAATTTAGTAATATAGTTCAGTAGTACTTCCTTGGATTGATAAATTGATTTATCAAATTGGGTTAAAATAGACACTATTTTATCGTTAGATGGTTTTGAAGGATCTAAGGGAAATTCATACTTAGATAGATATGTTGGTAATTCTTTAAGAAAGTACGGAAAAAGTTGATCTTTAACAAAAGAAATTGGACAGACAGTTCCTTCTATGTCCAAAATAACATTATTATACGCTGTTGTTTGTTCCATTATTGATATTTAAAAATATTTGTTTTCTTAAAATCGTTTACTTCCCTTGAAAATCATAATATGTGTTTGCATGTGTTAATTGTGAAGTGTCATTAATTATAGCTCACTTTAAATATCAACTTAACAATTCTGAATTAGTACACGTTCAGTCTTTATATTATGTGCGGAAGTTTTCATTTGAAAACTAACTATATCGGCTACACATTCTTTCTTTTCCTTTTAGTTTGTGATAAATAACATTTATCATTAGATCACTTGGAATGACAGTGAAGGGGTATGGTGAAGCTGTGTCAAGGGGCATAGCAGATACTGTGGGTTCTATAAAAGTTGAAAATAAACCCCAAACCTCGACGATAATCAATAGTATCAATGGAATTAACACTAACGACAAAAATGCTCAAAATGTTTCAAAAAAACTTATAGAAGTTTTATATGAAGATTCCAAACCGGAAAACTTGCTGAAATTTCCAACTTCAAATTGTAATAGATGCAAAAAGAAATTTGCTCAAACTGGTCCAAAATCATTTAAAATGTGTGAACATTGCCGAATATTACAAAGACAAAGATCAAGAAGATGGCAGAAAAGAACAAAACAGAAAGAAGGAGTATGTACACGATGTGGTTCTGAATTACCATTGACTGATAATAATTTTGTGTTATGTCAACATTGTCGTGATATGTTAAGATCTAAAAAGGCTAATAGATATTTAGAAGGTAAATGTGTGCATTGTTCTGGGCCGAATGATGAGGAAGGTATTTACAAAGTTTGCAAAAGATGTAGAGAGAAGGATAAATTAAGGAGGTTGTCGTTAGAACATAATGGGTTATGTAATAGATGTACAAGTAGAATACCAAATGATCAAAAAGGTCATAAGATTTGCCAATCATGTAGAATGAAAAAGAGAAAAGTGAGTCTTTCACTTGATAACGATGCATTACTACCTGAAAGAACTATAATTAGAAATATTGATGTAAATGATCTGTTTACGGATGAAATTATACCAAAAGATAAAAGAATACGGCAAAGAAAAAGGGTATACAAATCACCAGCTGTCAGTGATAAAAATAATGTTACAACGTTTGTACCTACGTCAAAATTGGATACTAATTTATTAAAGAAAGATATTGATTTCGATATTAAACATGATGTTACCTCGATTACAGAGAATAAGATCGAGCGAAAAATCGATAGCGTTTCTTGTATTAATGATAACAATAGTAAAAGTAATAATAATAATGATGATGATAATAATGATAATAGAATTAATTACAGCTATAACAATAATAAAAATATTGATGATAGGAATATTGATAATAGTAATGATGATAATATAAATAATAGATTAAATAATGAATCTACAAAAGATTCTGAGAGAGAACAGTTTGTTGCAAATATTACCAATACCGAGGCTTCGAATACTAGATCAATTCATGATGACAATTTGACAATTGAAGTAAATGGTAATAATGTGGAACATAATAGAAATGACTATGGTGCAATCCAAAATTCAAATGAATCTATAACTTCCACCATTATTCTTTCAGAAAGTTTCAATATCCCACATGATCATTCTCAGCTTAACCAACAACTTAAACAACTTGGACAGTTTACATCTCATTCCTCAGATGAAGGTGAAGATGATGTTGATGATGAAGGTGATAATGATGAAGATGATAATGATGAAGATGATAATGATGATGGAAGAGAAAATGATGAAGATGATATTAATAATGGAAATACAGAAGATCTTGAGGAAGACTTTAATGTGGGTTATTGTAATAATGATAATAATAATAATAATAGTTATAATTACAATATTAATAATGTCTCTGAACATAATGGTGGTGGAAATGATGAAAATAATGATCCTAATACATCGAAAAATATGGGAAAGAATGAATCTATTTTAGTAGATATGGAATACAGCCTTAATGACGAAACCGGCAGTACTCTTCATGCTGAAGAAGCAAATGTTGAATTTGAGGAAGAAAATGAGACAATGTTAAGACACGTACGTGCAGTTCAAGCAGGATTACTATCTAATACTACTGAACCTAGTGATGCCGAAATTGCAGCAGCTGTTGAAGCTGTTGCTGTTGCTGCTGCCGTAGCTCAAAGTAGAAATGAGAATGTAAAATAAGAACATATGTATTAATGAATAAAAATATATAATTAATCTAAAAGTATGATATAAAAATAATGCTAAAAAATTTGAATCAATAAGAGAAAAGCAAAGTTATTTTTATACTAATCCTGGATATGTTTCCGTGGTTTTGGCAATCTATCAGTTTTTAAATGATTTGACCCAAATCTAATTCTGTGATATTCACCATCTTCAAAGATGATTTTTTTAGGACTTAGTTGGTGTAGTTTTGAGGAAAGAGCTTCTACTTTCTTTTCCTCTTTTTCTTCTTCTCCTTCAATATTTCTTTTATATATCAATTCTGGTGTTGCGAATTTAAATTCAAGTACTTTCTTTTGTTCCAGTGGATGTTGTTTCGAATTTTTATTTTTTTTGTCATTCAAAATTTTATTTTCTTTGTATTTTTTTAGACCTCTTTGTTTATATTTCATGTTTAATTCATTAAGAAGTTCAGTTCTTGAACGTTTTTCTTCTATCCAAAACTCATTTTCTTCGGCATTACCGTATTGATATTGACTTGGTAATCCTAAATGTTCTTTATCAAAACTAGAATATTTGATTTGGCCTAGCGTGCTATCAAAGTCAATAGAGCCTGGAATATTACAGTTTGAATAATTTCCATTAACTAAAGTATATCTTCTACCTCCGTCTTCGTTATTAATATGGTCAAGATCAATGCATTTGCAGTAACATTTACAATCTTTCCTTTCCTCACCTTTATTATAATTATCGTCAGTCTCATTACTCTCTTTACCATTCTCTTTAATGTTATCATTATCACCACTTCTATCTTCTTCTTCTTCTTCTTCATCTTCATCTTCCTCCTCATCATCAGAATCATCAGAATCATCACAATAATCTTCCTCATCATCATCTTCCTCATCATCATCTTCTTCTTCTTCTTCTTCTTCCTCATCATCATCTTCTTCTTCCTCGTTGTCTTCATCTTCTTTATCTTCATCATCTTCATCATCACATTCACAAAAACAATCCCATTCATTTTCTTCTTCATTATCTTCTTTTTCTTTCTTCCCTTTTTCATCATTATCATTTGGTGGATTTAAAATTGGCTCATCAGTTGGAGGTATTAAAATAGGTAATGGATTAGTTGATGTAAAACTATGATTATCAGAATTAGTTGAGTACGTAATTTCATCTGTAAAGGTTGTTGATGTTGTTGTAATTAATTCTATGGTTGAACTTATTAATGGAATAGTTTCAATTCTTGTTTCAATTGAATTACTACTACTTATTGAATATTTTTTTTTTGGTAATTTTAAATTAAAATCTGGATTATTAATTAAATAAGGTAAACGTTCAATACAAGTACCTAAAAAATGATCTCTTGATTGTAAATAATTTCCATAAGGAGATGAAATTGCAAGACAATACAATACTTTTTCTCTGTTTTCACAAACACATTTATAATTACTATGAGTATTTAAACAATCACGAGCAATTTGATTAATACAATGAAGTACAGATGCTGGTGGAGTTGCAGCATTTACAGTAAAGAGTAATATCAACTCGGTGAAAATAAAGATCAAATAAGATTTTAATCTCATTGCTTGTGTTATTATTACTGGTTCTAATTATGTCACTAATAGTTTTACCAAACAAAACAAATCAAATCAAAACAAAACAACGAAAGGAAAAGACAAGAAAAGAAAACACTTCATCGGACAATCAAAATAGAGTTCAAACTTTCCCTCTTTTTAAACTTTCCCTCTTTTGTCATTTTGCTCCCCGTGTTGATCACAACAGTATGTGGCTCGTAAAGGGGGTATTCCCTCTCTTTTCAGTATCACACACAATAACTGTGTTAATACAACGAAAATATGTGTTTAAGATGTTATATTGTACATTATCTTCATAGATTCCATTGTAAATGAAGAAACATGTTGTTAAAATATATTGTAAACTTTATGTTTAGAGTGGGGTCTATTATATTCGGACTTTATTACGTCAGCAGGCTTGAAATTTTACCTTCATAATTAATTTGCTCTTGTTTTGTGTTTGTTTCTATTGTATTGTAGTATTTTTTATGAATATGTTATAATTACATATTGTCTGATGGTAATTGAACAGTTTCGTCAAACGATTTAATTTTGTTGTTTAACTTCATCTTTTTTGCGTTGTTAGGAATTCCAGACTATATTCAAGCAAAACCAACATACGAAAATGGATACTGGGGAAACTTTTTCTACATCTGATGTTGTCGAATTAGTCAAAAGACATAGTCCATTACATAAAGTAAATATAAAATATGGATATATTATTTTCGGTTTTTCAATATTGTTTATTATAATTAGAACTGCATCAATTTGGTTTTATCAAAGATCATGGAAAAGATCAGGTAGATCTACATCTTTTTTAAAAATAACATCATTCCCATTACCATTAACAATTTCATTAATTGCATTAATTGTTGCACTTTTAATGATTATTAAACCTCATTATGAAAAAATTACTGTTAGTATTAAAAGATTAGGTAGATTATCATATGCATTAATTCCATTAGATATATTTTTAGCAGCTCATCCAGCATGGATTTCAATTGATAATTATTTAAATACAATTCAATTACATAAATGGATTTCAAGATTTATTATATTTTTAATTTCAGTTCATTCAATTGGATTTTTAGTTTATTATATTGATGTTGGTAAATTTAATAAAGTTTTCAAAATTGTAAATTTAATTGGTGTATTAGTTTTCTTTGATTCAATTATTATGGCATTATTTTGGAAAAAAGTTAGAGATTTCAATTATAGATTTTTTTATATAAATCATAATATTTTCGTTTTTTTACTTGTTGTTTTAATTTATTTCCATGCAAGACCTGGAGTTTCATTTTTCTTTATAATAAATATTATTTTATTATCTGCAAATATAATTAGAAGATATTTACATGCGAAAGATATTACAATGACAGAAATAATTGAAAATCCGGGAAGTGATTTAAGAATTGTTAAATTTCCTAAAACTTTATTACCAGAAAATTACTTACCTGGTTGTCATGTTAGAATTGGATTTAGTAAATGGTCACCATATTTTGCATTATTAGCATCACATCCATATACTGTTGCAACAACATTTGAAAATCGTGATCTATTATCAAGTTTAATTATTAAAAAGACTAAATTTAAATTAGAACCTTTTGAAACTTATTCAATTCAAACAAATTTTAAATCTTCATTAAGTGAAAATTTCTTTAATACTGTTAATAATTTAACAATTGTTTGTGGTGGTTCAGGTATTTCATTAGGTTTAGGATTATTTGAATATTTTAAAAGAAGTATAATAGCTGATGGTAGAGATATTAAATTAAAATTTATTTGGATTACAAAACATGAAGAGGATACATTTATTTTAGATGAATTAAATATCCAAGGTTGTGATGTTTTCATCTCAAATCGTGAAACAGATACATTAACTGAAAATGATAATTATAATGATAATAATGATATTCCATTAACGGAATTATCAAATAATTCAGAAGATTCATTGAATTCTTATGAACAGAAATTTACAAATACAGTTATACTTGGTAAATCTCCTAATTTGAAAGCAATATTAGCAAAACATTCATCAAGAACTATCGATTATGCTAACAAATGGATTGTCTCATGTGGACCTCCTTCTTTGAATGCAGATTGTCAAGAAATTGCCAAAGAACAAAAATGTCGTTTCTTTAGTGAAGAATACTCATTTTAATCGTGTTATATAATGTTATAATGTTATCTGAATATATATCTGATGTATACTCCTAAATTATATAATCTAGAATCAGTAAATAATAAATGTAAATAAATATTGGATGATTGATGTATATAGTATATAGTGTGAAAAAAACATAAAACGGAATTTTCATAACAACCGAGCCAAATTTCATCGGTGCCAAAAAAAGAGCAAAAGATCAGACGGTATTTTTTTATGAAAAGTAAATAAAGAAATAAACAAAAAAATTAATCACTTGGAAATGATTGGTCGTTTTTGCAAGTTTTGCCATCGGTAGCTATTGACATATATATAACATCACATATAGTATCTGAAACAAACAATCACAAGAATGTCAGTATGTTACTTCAACCGTTGAATAGTTTAAATTTTTATTTGGATCCAAATACTAACAAGCCCAACTTTCTTATTTTTTTTGTTTCTTTTTGATGTCATGTTTTGAAGATGGGAAGAATAGTACATTATGCTGTTGATCTAACTCTTTTTGCTGGATTTTTATCCGGTATTAAGAAGAACACAGGAATTACACCAGACCTTTCATTAATTGGTCAACCTGATGTGGAGTATTATGCAAGTAAATATTTCGATTATGGTGATTTAGTTTATGATAACACCGTCTCTTTTATGAAAACATCAAAATACTTTGTTAAAAATCTGTTTTGAATACACAAGAATGGAAATATTGCATAGAATGCTAATACTATGTGTTCATTATTTTGATTTCATTTGGCTTTATCTTTTTTTTCTCCCCATACATGAGCTTCCTTACACTTTCCAGAGTAATAAACAAATTGCACTTTTTATCTATATATCATACGTTTTTTTTCTCCTTTTAATAATTAATTAATTTTTACTTATAATATGATAATTCTAATAGAATACTTTGAATAATTAAGCTAAACATATATATCAACTATACAAAACAGTTTTATTTGTTCTGAAGTCTATGTAAAATTCTATAAAAAAAATTAAAAAATAGTATAATCCGAAAGTTTTTTTTTCTCTAATGTACATTGAAATTAAAAAGTAATATGATATTCTTTTTAAGTTTTATTTTGTTAGTGTTGTTGTTGTTGAATCATGATGGATTGAATGGCATTAAATAGCCACTATTAACTAAATCAACGGGACCATTATTGATATTATTGCCATTTTGAGGTTTGCCATAATTACCATAATTACCTTGATTTCTATTGGCAAATACACTATAATATAAACCATATTGATTTGCAATATCAATTTCATCCTCTTCATCATCATCTCCATCACTATTACCTCCACCCATATATATTCCATTAAAACCTTCATCAGTAGTTACGTTAGTTACATTTGTTTGAATTGAATGTGAATTTTTACCATCTTTATTCATCATATTTGCAATTAATGGAGTTGCCATATTAGGAAAACGTTGAATACCAAATGAATCAGATGGTTGATATGGTAATTGTTCTTTATAATTAGATGGTTGATAATAATGTAATGGATGATGTTGTGATACTGGTTTATTACTTTTTGGATGACTAATTGATCTCATTGTTTCCCAAAAATCAAATTCATCATCTAAACCATCATTTTTATATTTATGATTTTTATTTCTTGAAATTTTAGAACTTGTAGAATTAGCTGGTGAATCAACATTAGTTGAATTATGATTCTCATTATTATATTCTAAAGATTGGGGTTGTCTATCATAAGGTGAATGATTTGAACCAAATTGCTGTCTATGTGATTTATGAAATTTTTTGGGTATATTATTATTGTTATTACTATTACTGCTATTATTACTATTATTATTAAGTTCTTCTTTATTTTCACTAATTGAATGATTTTTTCGTCTGTTCATATTTGAAGAGTTTACAATATTGTTCTTATTATTATTATTGTTATCATCATTATTTAATAATCTTACCAATGGATTTTCATTATAGTTTTTATTTGAACTTGAAGAATCTACCGTATTATCTGGAGATGAAGATGAATTTAATTTTGGTACTTCAATTAAAGGTGGCAAATAATTAAAATGACCATATCTAGATATATTAGTTTGAGGATCTGTTGATTCACCAGTTCCAGATGATGAATAATGATGATGAATATGTTGATGGACTGTTAAACTTATACCATTAAATTTAGCTAATTCAATTAAATAATGAGCTAATTCTTGAGTATTTATAGTACTGGTAAATGATTTAACTTCTTCATTATTTCTTGGATCAACTAAAGAAAATGACCAATCTGTTTGTGTTCTTACAGGAGTTTCAATTCTTGAATATGTATTTGTAGAATTAAATGATTCATTAGATTGTTCTAAATTATTATTTTTTCTATTATTAATATTTTGTCTTTTTAATGATTGATTATTATCTTCAATATTTTCAGAATTTCTTTTTCTTCTAGAATTATTATTAGAATTAATGTCTGATTTTTCTATATTATTAATTTCATTTTTATTATTTTCTATATTATTTCTAATATTGCTTTCATTATTATTTATTATTGTCGTTGTAATTTGTGTATTATTTTTGGGTATACTATTAGAATCTGAATTTTTATTTGTAGTTTGAGAAGATTGTTTAAATCTAACAATTGGAACACCATTTTCATCTAATACACCAATTGCTTTTTTAATAATATCAGAAGCTGTATCTTTTGCAATATCATTCATAATTTTCCTCCATCTATTTCTACAAGTTAAACTTGGTCTACTTGGTAAAGAATTTGAAATCTGTCTCCATTTTGTACCAAATTTTTTAACTTGTTCAATTAATATTAAATCTTCATCTAAACTCCAAGGTTTTAATCTTTCCTTTGTATCACTATTTAAAACTTCAGTATATCTTTTTGAACATTGATCTTCATTTCTACCTTCAATTTCAGAAGCAACTTTTTGCCATGAAGCTCCATGTTTTTTAAATGCATTAATTAATGCATCATCTTCATCTTGAGTCCATTTACCTTTTCTTAAATAAGGATCTAAAGAACTTACCCATCTTTTTTTACATTCTTTACCTTTCCTTTTAGTTTTCATTTTTGAAGCTATATCAAACCAATCAATTTCTTTAATATCAATATGTTCATTATTATAATTTTCTAAATTATTAATTTTAATATATTGTTCAATTAATAAATCTTTTAAAAGTTTATCTTCTTCAATTGTCCATGCATTTCTTCTAGTTTTTCTAAAAATTTGATAACCTAATGATTTACTAATTGCTAAATGATCAATTGATCCAACAACTGGTTTTTCAACTACTAAAGTTTGCCTTATAATTTTATTTGATTTATTATTTGAATCATTATTTGATTGATCTATTGAAGATGGTGATGTTGTTGAATTAGTTATTGCATTTGATGAATTCAAAGAATCAGTGCTTGAATTACCAATATTCGAATTTATGCTTTCTGTCATAATCAGAAAAAAAAGGGTTCAATTTAGGCAAAAAAATATTTTCAATTTTAAGAAATTAGTACCACTTTTTTAATAATAGAATGGATAATATAAGTGATTATTTATCTGTGTATTTGAATAAACTATGTTGATATAATATTTGCAGATATATTACTATAGTAAATTGTTAATATAATCAACTGTTTTTTTTTTTAATTATAAAAAAATGATTCAGACACATGTTGTGTGTTTAAAATACTAAAGAGAAAAAAAATTAAAAAAAAAAAATAAAAAAAATTAAAAAAAAATTTAAAAAAAATTTAAAAAAAAATATAAAAAAAATTTAAAAAAAAATATAAAAATATTACGTAAGCATGCTGCAACACATTCAGTGTCGCGCCACGACGCCGCGCACTGTTGCCCCCTTGAAATAAAATAATAAAAAAATCCACAAAAAAATCCACAAAAAAATCCATAATATAAAAAAAAACAAGCAAACTCGGTCAAATTGCCGGAAAATTCAATCGAGAAACAACAAATCTGCCATTTGTTTACGAGATGAAATTAAATCGCGCACACGTCGCACTTTTTTTTTCCACACTCTGCTTTTGCTTCAACTGGCCATTTTAATTCTAGCAATATATTTATCTGGTCTTTTATATCCATCTTAAACAAAGCTTTTTTTACTGACATGATTTCATCATAAATTCGAACAAACAATGGAGTTTTTAATTTTAAAACAAATTTTTAACTAATCTACAAATATGCACTATAATTTTGTCATAGTTAATAGACTAATTTTTTTTGTAAAATTTGTAAAAATAAAAATAAAATGTGACGATCTGTAATCATAGCCCGATTAATAAGTTAATTAATTGAAGATTATTATTACTTAATTAAATTCATATTCACATTTATATTTATCTTTATATAACCAAGCCCTAGATTCAAAACAAGAGGATAAATCTTGAATAAGTAAAATGATAAATTAATCATAGATCTGGAAATATTCATTAAAAATGAGTTCACAAATTACAAATTACAAATTTTATAAGTTAATTAATCAATCTGTTGATATTTGTAACAAAACTAAGTTAATTGATTACTAAACAAAAAAATTAAAAAAATTATGTGAATTTTAAAAGACTCGGGTTCGGATTTTATAAACTTCAAATTTTTGGCTATAAAACTGACCAGTTTCCCACTACAGCCAGTTGTGAGATACGTTTCTGACGTACGAAAAATTGCTGCATATAGTGAAAAAAAAAATATTATATCAAGTCAACGGCCTGTCTATTATAACATGTTATATATATATTTTTTGTTAGTAACAAACCACTTTTTTTATTATAGTAAATGCTGAATTTACGAAACTTTTATTCAATTTTTTTCTTATTATTGTTATTTTTAATTTCATCCTTATTACGTCAATAAGTGACCGTATTTGAGTCATATTTGTTGTCTAAATAAATTTGCTTGCTTATTAACTATTAATACAAAAATTGTTACATATAAATTTTCTCAAAAAAAAAAAAAAAAAAACATTACAAATCAAATATGAAATTCTATTTATTTTATTTATAAAACTTATTTATTTTCAACAATGTTATTAAAATCATTGCAAAATACAGAGTCTAAATTAGTTTCTTCCTCTAAATATGGAAATCCTTTTTCTGAATATCTTCTCTCTAAAAAATTTTGCAATTGTAATTGTTTAAGTAAAAATTGTTCATCATATGCAATGCTATTTACGTCTAAAGTTTGGTAATTCGTCTTAAATTCATTATTATCATTATTATCATTATTATCATTATTATCATTATTATCATTATTATCATTATTATCATTATTATAGTTATTATAGTCATTGGATTTGTTAGGAAAGTGTTCATTATAATATTCAGAATATTTCTCATATGAAGTATCAGAGATTGAAGTAATTGATTTTGATGGTTGAAAATAATATTTAGAATGCGATTGTGATGGTAATCTGGGTATAGGATGAGTTAAAGTATCTTTATTTAAAATAGTTGAATCAGATAATGTTCTTAATAATTCATGGCTTTGTAAATCACTTTCATTTAAATTTATACATGGATCAAGTGGTGAAGAATTAATATCAATTGATAACCTTTTATTAATTGAATTAATTGATTTTTTTCTTTTATTTGTATTAAAATTAAGAGTAAAATTAAAATTAACACCACTATTATTTTTAACTTTCTTTTCTTTCTCATTTTCTTCCTCTTCAATTTTAATTTCAATTTTATTTGATTTAGTTGGTAATTCAATTATTATATCATTTGATTTTTTATTTAATAATAAATTTTTATTTTCAATTGGTTCTTCCTTATTTGAAACCAATGATGGATTTGCTAATTTTGCATTAAATATAATTGATTTTGATGAATATAATGATTCATAGCAATCATCTTTATGAGAATATAAAAATTGAAAACATTTATCACCATATTGTTTTGGTGTAATACCAGTCATATTTTTAAAAGTTCTATGAAAATGCCAAGGACTAATATGAGCTTTAGCTGCTAATTCTTTAAAACCTAAAACACCACCTCTGCGTCTTTTAGTTTTTAATCTTCTATGTTCCATTAAATAATTACCCTTTTTAATTGAATTCCAAGTAAAATTATTATTAATATTTAAATTCTCTTCATCATTATAATCATCACTATCATAAATATATGGTATTTGAGAATTATTTGATGATGATATTAATGAGGATGATGATGGTGATGATGGTAATGATAATGATGGTGATAATGATGATGGTGAAAGTGTAGATGAAACTGATATTAAACTTGAATTATTATTTTTTTTTTCATCACCACCATCATAAATAAAATGAGTTCCAAAAAATGTTGATAGCGCAGCTAAAGCAATATATCTACAAGCCATATCAATTCTTTTTAAATGTTCTAATTCACCTTTTAAACCTTTAACATCATTATGGTTCTCATCAAATGTGGCATTAATGTTTATATCATCATCACAGTGAAAATTGTTATTATTATTAGCGCTGGTATTTAATAAATATTCAGATTTAAGTAATTTTTTTCTTAGTTTCACATTGCTAATTTTATTGATTTCATTTATGTAAAATGATCTTGAACTATTTAACAATGGTTGAACAAATCCTATGTTATTATTAACATATTTCATAGTTTTCAACAATAATTCTAAATTTATTAAAACGAAATATTCATTCTCTAAATAATCTGATTTTTCTTTTAAATTTGGTAAACAGTGATTACATAATGTAAAACCTTGTTCAATTATTTTTTCTAAACAATTTGGTTCAATAAAAGTAATATCTGATGGATATTGAAAATCATAATTATAATTATCATTATAATTATTGTTAATTTCACTATTTGAACTATAACGACGATTTTTTTCCTTTTCATTTGAAATATTATTCATATCACAATTTGGACGACAACATATTTTTGTAATATTATTACAAACATAAAATTTATCTGCTGCTAATGGATCTTTATAATTGAAAGCTTCCAATTTAGAATGAATATTTTTATAATCCATGATTTTTCTTTTCTTGTTTATAAATTTTATAAATTTTAGAATATTATTTGTTTCTTTTTTTTTTTGTTTCTTTTTAATTGTTAGCTGTTATTATGGATATAACAATGAATTAAATAAACGAATGTTTAAATAATTAAATTAATAAAATGAATGAATGTACTAATAGCAAGATTAGTATTTATATATTATTATTATTGGATTGATTTTTCTTTGTAAAAAGAAGAAAACAAATCAAAGCAAATTTAAAATAAAATAGTAATAAGTAGAAAAAAGTAAAAAGATAACTGAAAGAAAACGGTGTATCGAATAAAAATTATACCAAACTTCGGGAAAGTAAAAGAATCGAATTTGAAAATAAAGGCAGATCTATCAATTTAAATATAAAAATTAAATGTTAAATAAAATATTAACAATTCCAAAAATTAACTAATAATTAAAAAACAGATAAAGATGAAAGGTGAAATCGAAAGAATAAAAATATAAAATTATCAATGCAATACTAATTTTTTTTATTATCTATTAAATTAACCAATTTAATTTGAGGAAGAATATGCATCTATTTTAGTTATAAAAAAAAAGTTAAATTTAATTAAATGATAACAATGATGTCAAACAAGTTCTGGCTTTCAAACTTAAAATATTTAAAAAAAAACAAATTTTAGCAGGAAATTAACGAAAATATTAACCGAATGGAAACAAAAATTTAAAAGAAACTTCAAAATTGGCAAGGTCATATTCTTGAAAAATTCTAAAAATCTAAAGAAATTAAGTTTTTATTGTTAATGTTAACATTTAAAATATTTTTTAAACAATTAAATTAGGAGTAGATTTAAAAGGAATAATAAATACGGAAAGGAAATTAATGTAAAAAAAATTTATTAAATGTTACTTTAAGGAAATTCAATTAACATGCAAATTAATAATAAATTAAAACGAAACTATTTCAAATTAAAATTTAATTATCCATTTGAATAAACTCACATATTTGCAATTAATTATTATATAATATATAAATAAAATAAAATAAAATAAAATATTTCATGATTTTCCCCTTAAACAGGAAAAACAAAAAAAAATTAGACCGATTCGTTTCAGGCGTCTAAAATAAATAATTTCAATTAATTTATGCGTAAATGCACAGCCCATGATCTAATCCAATCTAGAAAAAGTAACTAAGAAGCTAGGAGCTACCAACTCGGCCTAAACCGCACTATTTTTTTTTTTAATTCTATTGCTTTAGCTGTTTCGTAAATTTTAATGTTATTTTATTTTTACTCTGTAATTGCTATCTTTGTTTGAATAATAATGATTATTTTCTATTAATAATAATCAGATTGTTGAATTACTAAAATTTTTATTTTTTTTTCATTGTTATATTTAAATAATAATTATTGCTTTTTATTAATTATTAAATTAAATATAGCTCTATTCATTTTTTCCCCTTTTTTAATATATTATTTTACTATTTAGAAAGATAATAGATATTATTTTAACACTGTTAGGTTAGACTATAAGGAGATTAATTATTCAAAACTAAATAGAAAGTATTACAATCTTTTTTTATACATGTATAGAGATTTAGTCACTTGTTTTGATTTTCCTTTTTTTTATTGATTATAAATGTGGTTGTTTTTAATGCAAAAATAAAGCTAAAATAAAGCTAAAAAAAAAGTTAAAAAAGCGCTAAAAAAGTGTCAAAGCCCCCATTGATAGGAAAATATTTTTAAAATGTTAAAAAAAATGTTAAAAAAAACTATAATAATACGCACAAAACTTTCCCACAATAGAAAATAGGTGAGTTTCATTTACGTAGTGAGTAAATTATTTTATTTTTTTTCTTTTAATTATTAAATTGCATTCAGTTTTATTGTATTATTTATCTTAAATAATTAAGAGAAAAAGATTCGATGTCTAATAACTCATTGATTTTTTGATTTACATCAAGTCGATTAATTCAGTTTTAAATTTTTAATTTTTAATTTTTAATTTTTAATTTTTAATTTTTAATTTTTAATTTTTAATAAATATTACGAACAATATGTGCAATTATTTTTTATTTACTAACTTACTTAATTTCTATTTTGTAAATAAGATGATTTTAATGAAACGTAAATTTATGATTTGAATTAACTATATATACCATCTTATATTAATATCAAATATTTAGATATGTTATATTCGTGAGTAATTATTTCTATTTCTATTTTCTATAAAAAAATTTATTAATTGCTAAGGCGGCTATGCTGTGTTTTTCTGATTTTTGTATTTTTTGCGTTATTTTGCGTTTTTTGGTGTTTTTTTGGTATTCTATTGTCTTTCTTTGTGTTTTCAATAAACTCGGCGTCTGGATCTCTAAAAAAATTGTATAGTATAACTTTATATATACTTTATAGAACTAGAGCATTAGTAATACATTTTGACGTGTTTTATTATTCAAAGAAACAAATTTGTAAAAATATTATTTTTATAATCGCCGCATACTGCAATTTTTCTAAAAATATAATTTGTATCTTTACAAATGTAAAACAATGAAACAAAGAAATTTTAATTTGAAACTATATGTATGACTAAAAGGGAAGTAAATCTGTACAAACTCCAAATATAGCCTTTGATGTACAACGACTTAAAAAAATTAAACAATTAAATTCGCTTCATGTGATAATTGAAATTGGAATTAGCAACAACTATTAGAAAATATTGTATTAATTAGTAATCAATGAAATTTGAAAGAAATTGATTATTTTTCAATTCGGTGCCCGAATTTTGATTTATTTAACTGAAACCTTAAATGTCTTTTTACATTTCTAACCGAAAAATTATTAACTAACTCAATAATTTTTTTTTCATTCTTTATAATTTAACTTTAATTTGATTTGTTAATCACAAAATATAAAAATATATCATGTTAAATTGTTTTATATTAGAAAAATATGAATAGCCTTATATAAATAATGGAATATTTAATCCTAATTCATCATATATAAAATTTTAAAAAATAACTAACATTATCAAACTAATGTGGTCGGTGTTAAGAGTATATAATAATAGTATTTTTTAAAATCTTGTAAATCAAGGAAATCAATTGACTAATATAACTAAAACAATTAATCAAAATAATTCTAAGATATAATTGAAAATAATTGATTTCCCTTTAGATCTCTAGTGTTCACTTTAAAAAAAAAAAAAAAAAATAAGAAAGAAGCTAGGTCAATTGTTTGCCTGATTTAAATTTTAGCTAGCTAGATGTGTGATTACTTTATATATCTAGAAGTTAATTGCACCATATAGTATTATTTTACAGATTTGGACTATCTTACTTTGACTGTGTAGATTTTATTTTGTTTCCTGTTTCTTTTAATATGCAAATAATCGGCAAAACTAAACGAGATGCAACAAAGTGAAGTAAATAATAAAAAGCAAAACAAATTTGCAAACAAACATTTGTCTCTGTGAAAGAAAATAGGAAAACGCACAAAGTTAAACTATGACGTATTTGTTGAACTATTTGAAATATAGAAAAAATTAAAAAAAAAATCAACTCAACTCCTTCTGTGCGGTGTACGGGTTTTCCATACATGAAAATTATTATAATTTAATTCAAATCAGAATTAGGATTTAAAATTTTAAAATAGATTATTATGTGATTAATATTACTAATTTGTGTTATATAATATTTTACTTAGCAATAGACATAGAGGAAGCTTAATTTTCACGTCAAAACTGTATTATTCTTCATATTTTTTGATATTTTGTATCATCTTCTCTTTTAATTATCATGTCTAGACAACCAATTAGGGGAAAGAATCAAAATCCAAGTCAAACTCAAAGTCAAGGTCAAAGAAGAAATTATAATGATAAAGCGTTATATAATAGAGATAGAGTAAATTACTATGATGATTATTCAGATACATACTCTACTAGTTCACAATCAAAATATTATAGAAAAAATGAACCAAATTCAATAACAAATAGAAATTTAGGTAATAGTCGTATAAAAAATAGTGATGATACAAATCCAATTAAAGATAAGAGGGCTAAACTTCCAACAGGTCCAAAAAGTATGCAATCGGATCAAAATGAAAATAACGATTATGATAATAATAATGGTAGTAGTAGTTATTATCCGAAACGACAGTATAATGATTCAAATTCGAAAAATATAAATAATAATAATAGTAATAATAATTATAAAAGACAACGAACAGGAAAATATATTGAACAAGAAGATGAAGAAGATGAAGAAGAGGACGTATTTCAGAAACTGTCAAGTAATAATAATGATAATAATATAGAAAATAATAAGGATCTTGAGAATATTATCAAAAATAAATCTAATTTTAAATATATGGTTAAATGTAATATAACTGGTCATATTCATGAAAGAATTCAACAGGTTGGTGAAGGTACATATGGTAAAGTTTATAAAGGTAGAAATATTATAACTAATGAATTAGTTGCATTAAAAAAACTAAGACTTGAAGCTGAAAGAGAAGGATTCCCTATTACATCACATAGAGAAATTGGTTTATTACAATCATTTGATCATAAAAATATTGTTGGACTTTATGAAATTATGGTTGAAAAAAATCAAGTATTTATGGTATTCCCATATATGAATCATGATTTAAGTGGTATTTTACAACAATCAAATATTCAAATTAATAATGGTGAAAAGAAAAATATTTTTAATCAATTATTAAAAGGAATTGAATATTTACATTCAAAAAGAGTAATTCATAGAGATATTAAAGGTTCAAATATTTTAATTAATAATGAAGGTATTTTAAAAATTACAGATTTTGGATTAGCTAGAAAAATGAAAAATATTAATGAAAATTTAGTTTCTCCAAATTATACAAATAGAGTTATAACTTTATGGTATAGACCACCAGAAATTTTATTAGGTTCAACAAATTATGGTAGAGAAGTTGATATCTGGGGTATTGGATGTATTTTAATGGAATTGTTTACAAGGAGAGCTATTTTTCAAGGTATAAATGAAATTGATCAATTATGGAAAGTTTATGATATAATGGGTACAATTAAAGTTAATGATTGGCCTGACGCTTATAAATTACCTTGGTTTGAAATTTTAAGGCCAAATTTTAAAACAGATTTTAAATTTAAAGAAAAATTTGGTAATTTATTAACACCAGAATGTTATAATCTTGCCATTGATTTATTACAATTAAATCCGAAAAAGAGAATTACTGCTAAAGATGCACTTAATCATAAATATTTTATGGAAGAACCAAAAATGTGTAATTTACAATTTCTTAAAAATGTTCAAGGAGAATGGCATGAGTTTGAAGCAAAACAAAAACGTAAACAAAAACAAAAACAACTTCAAATGCAACAACAACATATGCAGCAAGTGCAAAATCAAGGATAACAAATTTATAAATAATCAATATTATTTATTCATTGTATTTTTTTACAACTTTTCATAATTTTTTATAATTAATCTAATAACAATTTTAATAAAATTAATAAAATTATTTAATACAATTTTGTGATTGTTGAATGATTTTTTTTATTTACTTTAATTTGTTATAATTTCAAATCTACATAGTGTGTTAAACATTTTCCCCTTTAGAAATCGATCGTTTTGAAAAGAAAAACACTATTTTACACTTATGTAAAAGTAAATAATATTTTAAAATGGAAATTCGGCCGAATTAGAGAAGAAAATAAACGGAACTTAAATTAAACATTAACTCTAAATAATAAAACGTTACCCCCATTCGTTTCCGTCTTTTACTTTCTTAGAGATTCTTGAATAAAGTACCATAAGTTCTAGTTCACTCTCTTTCATTTTGGGCTAAAACTATAGCCTCCCTTAACTCGTTTCATTTGCAAGGAAATCGAAAGGGTGATAATTTGAAGAAAAACAAAAACAAAAAATATTTTTTAGTGAAATTTCATTCAACATAAAATTGGTTTCCTAAACAGGGAATGCGGAAATAGCCAATTTCTATTACCGTTTTGGGCAAAAATTAAAGCGTTCCCGAAAATCATTGTTTGTTGATAATATTCACCCAAAACATAAACTGGTTGGTTACTATTTAACAGTTTCTAGAATATCTTTTCATTATTTGTTTATATGAAATATTTGTTGTTCGATTATAAGTTTTCTCTTTTGTTATTATCCCCGAATTTTAATCAAAACTTTCTTAATTTGCTAACAGTCAGATTTTTTTTTTTTAATTTTTTTGCTAGCTAAATTAACAAACAATATTGGTTGGTGCTATTAATTTGAAACTGAAATCGTACTATAATATACTTACTATATTTGGAATTTATTATTGATAAATTTTTGGAATCTAATTTCAATTATCCCGAAAGTTGTTGGTTTGAAATATAGATTTGATTCGTATTTAATCATTAAAAAAATTGCTTATTAACAAGTAAATTCAAATATTAATTATCTGTTTTTTATTATTATGCTTTGGTTAAAAATATTTGGAATTCGTTTAATATTATTATTTTTAAACTTATATTTTTGGAAATTTCCCCTTTTTGTATTATCCTATGATTCATCTGAAGTTAATAACAGAAATGTAGAAATTAGTAATACTAACCTCACAAGTGTAATAATACAAAATGATTTTAGTAAATTATATAGTAATGAAATTCTTAAAAGTGGGGGGATTTTATCTTCTTCTTGTATTAGAAATTTACAAAATTTAATTAATACATTAATAACAGATAATAATGAAAATAATTTAATAGATAATAAATCAAATACCACGGAATATGATTTAATTGAATTAACTGAAAAAGTATTCAATTTATGCTCAGCAAATAATCATGATAATTTAAAAGAAAATCTATATATTGCAATTGAAGATGGTAAATATCCAAAAAAATGTTTAATATATTTAGATAATCAAAATAACAACGATATTAATAACTGTTTGAATATTTTAAAACAAATTGAAAGGGATCCAAATTTCAAATTATCCAAAGTTGATAGAAATACGCATATAGAATCTATTAAAAAGTTTAGAAAGCATAAAAAGAATAAAAAGGGAAACAATTTGCCATTTTCCTTTATTGATCCAATTGTTAAAGATTCACACTTAATTAATTCTAAAAATCAAAAAAAAAAAATTAATAATAAAAAGGTAGTCGTTCCAAAAACCCGAATCGCTCAATATCCTGTAGTTACTACAACAGTTAATCAAACTTTTAATAAAATTTCAACTGTTCCAACAATTATTCATGAAATAATTACAAAAACAAGATACAATAAAACTAAAACTATAGTATTAACAAGTAATGAAAAATTCATATCTGTTGAAACAAGTACAATTGAAAATAATAAAGTATTAATAAAAACTAAAGTTAAATTAAAAACTTTTACAACAACTGTTGGTAAGAAAACAATTTTCAAACCTATAACTATAACTAAAACTACTTCAAATAATATTAATGAATATAATGAAAAGGTTGATGCAAATTATATTATAGGTGATGCGAGTACTTTAATAACAACCACGTTGACTACAATGACAAGGATCCCTTATGTTTCGAGATTCTGTAATGTACTTACAAATATTGGTTTATATTGTGCAAGTAATGAGACATCAAGTACTACCGCTTCAAACCCTTCAAGCTCAACCACTACGGGAACTACTACAACAGATACGGTTAAAACGTCAACAACTAAAACTGTTACGAAAACTTCTATTAAAACATTTACTAAAACAACTAGAACACCGACAACAACAACAAAGACAACAACAAATACTGAAATAAAAACAAAATTAAAATCAAAAACAGCTACCTTTATTACTACTTTTATAAAAACCATATTTACAACGACAGAAACTGATTGTGAAGAAACTATAACCATTATACCTATTCCTGATCCTGATTGTGATGATCCAATAAATTTTGATCCCATATTAGATCCTGATTGTGATGATGATTTCCCGAATGATATTCATGATGATTCTGGTAAGGAAGTTAATGGTGATGATGATTATGATGATGATTATGATTTTATCGAAGATTATGACGGCATTAATTATAACAAGTATATCAAAAATATTAAAAACAATCATCAAAAAAATAGAAAACAAAATATCAAACCAAATTTATCACGTAAAAATAACAAGAATAAAGTTAATAGGAAAAAAACTGATAAGAAAAAAGTTTTAAAGAATGATGTTTCCAACGCTAATTACATTAATCTGAATAAATTTATTAATGATAAGCAAATTAAAGGTATTAATAATGCATCTGATACAGTAAATTCATACATTCCAAATTCTGTTTTTTACAGTAATCTAACCAAGTTTATACAATATGGGAATAGATCCAACTATCCGGAAATATCTGAAAATAACGGATATTCTTTCATCCTTTTATCACCATTATTAAATTTTGCTATATTATTTTTTATGGCTATTCTTATTCTCTGATAGTAAGTAAAAAAAAGGTAGATATAAAATATTTAGATTATAGTTTTGTAAGTAATCTCTGTTTTTTTACCCTAACACAATCCAGAAAAATTAGTATTTTATGAAAATCTTATAAAACCTTTTAACCAAGTTAATTAAGCAAACGGTTTGTTGAATTATGGAAATAACACAACTAGATTGATCGGATTCAAAAATGTAAGTGCACGTGATGTGCTTACGTAATCGCTTTTTGCATATTTTATTTTTTATTTTCTATTTTTTTCTTATTTATTTCTGGAAAATTTTTCGTTGCAACAAACAATTTTATTTTATTTGGAAAGAGAACAAATAATTTGACAAAGGTACAAAAATTACATGATGTATAATTTATTTTTTATTTTACTTATATTTTAACCTGTTGTTGTTCTATTTAAAGACACAAAGCATTTATTTATAAGAAACAAAATGGCTACTATTGGTATTGCTTTTGGTAATTCTACCACTTCATTTGCTACCATTAAAGATGGTAAAGTTGATGTTATTGCTAACCCGGATGGTGAAAGATTTATTTCATCTGCATTATCATACGTTGATGGTGATGAATATCATGGTCAACAAGCACTTGCACAACTTGTTAGAAACCCACGTAGTACTGTTGTAAATTTTAGAGATTTTATTGGTGTTCCATTTACTGATATTAATGCACAATATTCAAAATATGCAGCTCATCCTGTTGAATTTAATGGTAAAGTTGGTTATGAAATTAATGGTAATAAATTATCAATTGATGAAATTGTTAAAAGACATTTAAAACAAATTAAAAATGCAGCAGAAGATTATTTAGGTCAATCAATTGAAAGTGTTGTTATTACAGTACCAACTAATTTTACAGATGTTCAAAAACAAGATTTAATTAAAATTTCAAATGATGCAGGTTTAAAAGTTAAACAATTAATTAATGAACCAACAGCTGCTTTATTAGCTCATTTATCAAATAAAGAACAATTATTAGAAGATAAACTTTACGTTGTTGCAGATTTCGGTGGTATTAGATCAGATGCTGCAGTTATTGCAGTAAGAGGTGGTATTATGACTTTATTAGCAACTGAACATAGTACAAAATTAGGTGGTCATGAATTAGATGAAGCTTTAATTGATTTCTTTGCAGCTGATTTCCAAAAAAAATTCAAAGCAGATGCTAAAAAGACTGAAAAATCATATTCAAAATTATCAGCTGCTGCAATTATTACCAAGAAAACATTATCTAATGTTCAAACTGCAAGTGTCTCCGTTGATTCATTAGCTGAAGGTTTTGATTATATGTCATCAATTAATAGATTAAGATTTGAATTAGTTGGTAGAAAAATTTTCTCTGAAATGACTCAATTTATTGAATCATTAGTTCATAAAGCAGGTTTGGAAACTTTAGATATTGAATCTGTTTTATTAGTTGGTGGTACTTCAAATATTCCAAAGGTTGCAAATACTTTATCATTAATTTTCCCAGAATCAACTGAAATTATTGCACCTGTCATGGATTCAAAATTACCAAATCCAAATGAATTAAACTGTAGAGGTGCAGCAATCCAAGCTTCTTTAATTTCTAATTTTGATGATGATGAAGTTAAAGAATCTTTAACTCCTGTTGTTCTTAATACTGAACATATTCAAGCTCCAATTGGTATTAAAAATACTGAAGGTAATTTCCAAACTATTTTACCAAGAGAAACTGCATACCCAATCAAAAAGGCAATTTCATTCACTAGTACCTCTGATAATGTTGAAATTGAATTCTTTGAAGGTGAACGTACTATTAAAGAAACTGTACTTGAAGTTGAAAAATTCTCAGATGATGAAGAAGATGATGAAGAAGATGAAGAAGATGAAGCTGAAATAGTCAAGGAAGTTGAATATATTCCAGGTACTTTACTTGGTAAAATGGTATTAAATGGTGTTGGTTCAGGTAAAAAAGTTGATGTTATTGTTCAAATTAATAAAGATGGTAAATTACATTTAACTGCTAGATCAGGTAGTGTTGTAGTTAAAGGTGAAGTTTCTCAATCCGCTTAAATAGTTCCTAGACTAATTTTATAAATACTTAAAATTCATTTAAATCTTATTTATTTATATAAAATATCAATATCATAAAATTCATAAACTTAATATTATTAGTTCTATAATTTAAATTGACCTCTATTTAAACTATCCCAAGCTGTTAATTGGTCAAATAATCCAAATTTTCTTGAATACATTCTATCGACTGAAATTTTGAAAACATTAGGAATATTTCCTTTTTTAGATCCATCAACTAAGCCTGCAATATATTCACCACAACTCCAAATTCTTGGCATGCCATGGCCTGTAAAACCAGCAATAATAAATAAATTTTTACGTCCGAATGGTGTCATATTACCAACAAATGGAAATTCATCATTTGTATAAGCCATACAACCTGTCCATGTATAATCGTTTATAAATGTCATGCCTTTTGCAAACTTTGGATAATATCTATTTGGATAATCTTTAAAATAATCAATTGTATCTTGTGCTGCGTAAGAATCATCAAGATTATTATACATTGCTAAACTATTCGGAAAATTCAAATAAGTTGGTCCACCACCTCCAACAATCATTGACATATCCTTATGTGCAGTAACATAATCACCTTCTTCGGGAAATGTATGATAATAGTTGAATTTAAGTTTACCAGGATTTTCATTGAGTGGTTTAATATGTGAAACGACACCTTTAACTGGTACAATTTTATCTTTAAATTCGGGCAAAACGGACCTGGTCCATGCATTGGTTGCACACACAACTTTTTTACATTTGATTGTTCCTCTTAATGTTTTAACATACCAGCCATCATCATCGGTAGGTTTTAAAGATAGTACGGGGGTATATGTTTGTAAATTTAAACCTGCTTCAATACATTTTTTTAGTAAAGCTGTAATTAATTTATATGGCCAAATTGAACAAGTTGGAGCAATGATACAAAATGGACTACTGTCATGTTCTGATATTTTACTGGATTCTGGTGCAAAATGAATTTTAACACAATCTCTAATTTGTTGAGGAATATACTTATTATTTTGAAAGGCATAATAATTGTCTAAACATTCACCATAAAGTTTTGGGTCTTCACAAGTTTGACAAGATTCACGTGGATCAAAGTTACAATCGATATTATATTTCTCAATTAATTTTCTAACCTTATGTAATTCATTATGTTCGAACATTACTAATTCAGCAGCTTCTTTTTCCCCATAATTATCAACAAAATGTTTGTGTCCAGCATGATAAAAACTACGAATATGACCACCATTGCGACCAGTTGCACCTGAACAAACATCTCTAGCTTCCAAAATAACAACATTTGGTTTTCGATGAAGCAATGATGACTTTTCCAAAAGTAAATTGGAAGCAACAGATGTACCACTGTATCCTGATCCTATAATAACGACATCTGTTTCTAATGGTAATTGTTCAGTTGTACGGTGATTTTTTAATATATCTGGACCTTCTTCTATCCAAAAAGATTTAGAAGGATTGGGATATGGATATGATGATGACATTTTTTAAAACCCAGGTAGTTGGAAAAAGAATTCTTCTAAATATTCATAATTCATTTTAAAAAGAGAAACAATTGCCAATTCTCTATCAACAGTTATTAGCTGGAGAAGTTGATAGATAAGCAACATACAAAGGCGGAATCACAATCCCGCTTATAATTTGCTAACATGAAGTTTCAAGTTTCAGTTACTATACGACAATGTTTATGTTGTGCCTTTTTGTTTGACTTTGCTATAACTATGTTGATCAATTTCTTTTACATGAGCTACTAGAAGTTAACCGAAAGTAAAAGAAACCTAGTTTTTGTACATACAGATTTTACTGTAAGAAGTGTATGTTTTGTTTAGGTTATAAAAAAAAGAAGTTGTAAAATTTGTAAAATTTAGCTTTTAAAAAAATTTTAAAAAACCATAATATTTTACTGAAATGACGAAATCCAATTTTTGAGGTGAAGAAAATCATAATCAAGAAACTCCAAAAGATAAATCGAACGAAATACATGAAATATAAAATTTTATTCAGTTAATTAAACTATACATCGGTTATAAAGGATATTCTTTTATAAAGGTAAACTATTTTTAACACCAGTTGCCTTTACATACTCTATATTTTCAGTTATTTGTAAGTTGTTACATATATTATTGACTGCACTACTAGCAATTAAATATTCATATTTAGAGGAAGGTTGTGGTAATTTAAATTCTTTTCTCCAATCTGCTGATTCTATTTTAGCATTTGGATTTGCCTTTAATTTATCTTCATTATCTTGTTCAACTTTTGCTTCCCATTTATTAATTTTAGCGATATCTCTAGCTAAATTTCTTTGGAAATAGTTTAAGTTACCTAAATTATGGTTAAAATGATTAACAGCTTCAAATAATTGATCTGTTGAAGTTTTTATATTATCATAAGTTGATGGTGAAATTAATAAGTTTGAACCATTTGAAGATTCTAAATCGAATTCTTGAATTTTTAAGTTTGTTAAATGATTACTTTTAATTATAACTGGTAATTCTTCTAATAAATTTTTATAAGATAATTTGTTTTCAATTAAATTTTTAGCAATGAATTTATTTTCTGATTTTATTGTTTTTAAGAATGCATCACTTAATTTAAAACATTTTAAACTTAAATAACCATTTTCTGATTTTAATGGATCATAAACAATTAATAATGATGGAATTTCAGATTTATTATTTCTAAAAGTTTCTTGTAATTGATATAATGATTCAATCAAAGATTGTGAAATAAATTTACCACCAGTTGAACATACAAACCAACCTAATAAATTTGCAGTATAATCAGCTAATTTTAATTTTTCTAAATAATCTTGTTGGAATTTTGAGTTTGATGATCTTAAATTGAAAAAATCTTCAATACCACTAGCATTTGTATTGACATTGTTATAAGTTGGAAATGCAATGGTATGTGTAACACTAATCATATTATCTTCAACACCATCAAATCCATAAATAGGACCAGTTATAACATTTGAACTTAATGTTTCACCAATTGATGCTAATTTTAATGCAATACTTGCATTGATTTTGATTGTGTAAGAAGGAGAAGCTTCTGTTTCTCTTGTTGACTCTTGTGCAGTGCTCATTATTGTTCTGTTTATCTGACAAAGTCTTTCAAACAACTATGTTTATGCCTACTGAAGTATTTCTGAATTTGTAAAAGTTATTATGCTTCTTCTCAAATTGAAGATTTAACTTAATTAATTAATTGTCCACGTTAAAATGTAAAATTTTTCAACACGACGAAAAAAAAAGGGAAAAGTGAAAAATTAAATTTGTGGCGCCGATCGACGCAGAAAAAAACATGAAAAATTTCAGATTTTTTTTTGCTATTTTTTTTTTGCGTTGGTTGTTGAAAAAAAAAAATAGAAAAATCAACGAGATAGAAAAGAAAGAAAATATTATTACAGCTAAATCGATGACGAATACGACGATGAATATTCTATTTGGATATTTTCGTTAGTTCATATATTTATATATTTATATATATTATATCCAATAACCAACTCATAATGTCTGATTCTACAGAAAAACAAGTTGAACAAGTTGCAGAAACTTTACAAAAGACTTATTTAGATGAACCAACTGGTGAATATGTCTCCAAATCTGAATTAAAAAAGAGACAAAAATTAAGAATTCTTGAAGCTAAAAAAGCAGAAAAGGCAAAGAATGCAGCTGCAACTGCTCCAAAGATTTCAAAACAAAATGATGAATTAGCAAACGTTAATCCAGCTCAATATTTTGAAATTAGATCTGCTCAAATTAATGAATTAAGAAAACCACATACTGATTCAAATCCATATCCACATAAATTCCATGTTTCAACTGAATTTGATTCATTTATTAAAGAATATGGTCATTTAAAGAAAGGTGAAACTTTAAAAGATATTAAAGTTACAATTGCTGGTAGAATTATGGTTAAAAGAGAAGCTGGTCAAAAATTAAAATTCTATAATTTACAAAATAATGGTGTTAATTTACAAGTTATGGCTCAAGCTCAAGATGCTGATGGTGATTTTGCTGAAATGCATAAATTATTAAGAAGAGGTGATATTATTGGTGTTGAAGGTTACCCAGGTAGAACTAATCCATCAAAAGGTGGTGAAGGTGAATTATCAGTTTTTGCAACTAAAGTTAAATTATTAACTCCATGTTTACATATGTTACCAACTGAACATTATGGTTTTAAAGATCAAGAAGCAAGATATAGAAAGAGATACTTAGATTTAATTATGAATAAAAGATCAAGAGAAATCTTCCTTGCAAGATCTAAAATTATTCAATATATTAGAAGATTCTTGGATTCAAGAGATTTTATTGAAGTTGAAACTCCAATTTTAAATATTATTGCTGGTGGTGCAACTGCAAAACCTTTCGTTACTCATCATAATGATTTAGATATGGAAATGTTCATGAGAATTGCTCCAGAATTATACTTAAAGGAATTAGTTGTTGGTGGTTTAGAAAGAGTTTATGAAATTGGTAGACAATTCAGAAATGAAGGTATTGATATGACTCATAATCCAGAATTTACAACTTGTGAATTTTATCAAGCTTATGCTGATGTTTATGATTTAATGGACATGACTGAATTATTATTCTCAGAAATGGTTAAAGAAATTACTGGTGATTATAAAGTTAAATATCAACCAGAAGGTCCAGAAGGTGAAACTTTAACATTAGATTTCTCAAGACCATGGAAGAGAGTTAACATGATTGAAGAATTAGAAAAAATTTATAATGTTAAATTCCCATCTGCTGATACTTTCCATACTGATGAATTTAACAAATTCTTAAAGGATATTTTAATTAAAAACAAAATTGATTGTCCACCTCCATTAACTAATGCTAGAATGTTAGATAAATTAGTTGGTGAAATTGAAGATTCATCAATTAACCCAACATTTATTTTCGGTCATCCACAAATCATGTCACCATTAGCTAAATATGATAGAGAAATTCCAGGTTTATGTGAAAGATTTGAAGTTTTCGTTGCAACTAAAGAAATTTGTAACGCTTATACAGAATTGAACGATCCATTTGATCAAAGAGCTAGATTTGAAGAACAAGCTAATCAAAAAGCTCAAGGTGATGATGAAGCGCAATTAATTGATGAAACTTTCTGTAATGCATTAGAATATGGTTTACCACCAACTGCTGGTTGGGGTTGTGGTATCGATAGATTAGCAATGTTCTTAACTAACTCTAATACAATTAGAGAAGTTTTATTATTCCCAACCTTAAAACCAGATACTTTAGTTAAAGGTGAAGAAAAGAAATAATTGTGACATATATATTTTTACATACTAAATATCAATTCTATCCCTCTTTTTTATAATTTTACTTAAACATATTTAATATTTTTAATTAATCATAATTTGATTAATTTCTAAAATTAATCGATTTTATTTTTTATCTCTATTCGATTTAGTATATAATTATTATATTTTACATGGATAACTAAGTATTTATTATTATCTATTTTGTTATTTTTAACTGTCCCTTTCTCTTTAATTCTAATGCTTTCTTATATGGTGGAGCGGTTGGTGATTGAACTGGATCCAGACTTAATTTCTTGAAATTTTCATCAAGTGTATAAGTAGCATCTGAATCTATAGAATTTAAATCACCACAAGCAATGAAAGGTGCAACTTTTCTTTCTTCATCATTAAATTTTAATTCATTATTCAAATCAGATCTACCAATTTTCAAATCCTGGAAAAATTCTTCTGTTGATAATTCCGGTTTTAAACTTGGGATCCATCCATCTCTTGGCTTATATCCTATACAAACAATGAAAGCTTCTAATGAACTTGCTCTTGATGATCTTGGTTTTGCACATATAACTTTTTCAAATAAATATCCCAGTTGACTATATAATAAATCTATATCTCTACCTCTAAAAATTTTGGCAACAAAAGTACCACCCGTTTTCAAAATACAAGTTGCTAATTGTACTGCACTTAAAATTAATTGTGCTTGAATATATTCATCTAAATCATGTAATCCAGTAACATCAGGTGCACCATCAGAACAAACAAAATCCGCCTTTTCACCACCGAAAATTTCCATAATTTTTTCTAATGTTTTAGGATGTGTTATATCAGCTTGTAATTCTATAACATTATCTATTGGTGACATTGGTTGCAAATCAACAGCAACAATTTTAGCATCATCATTTTTACCATCTTTGAATATCTCTCTACTTAATACTTGAGACCAAGAACCTGGAGCAGCACATAAATCCACTACTCTTTTAACATCTTTGAAAAGATCAAATTGTTCATTTAATTGTAATAATTTAAAAGCTGAACGAGCACGCCACCCTTCCTCTTTCGCTTTTCGATAATATAAATCACGCTTGTCTTTACTGCTTTTACCCATTTCAATCTGTAAACCCTGATCAAATGATGGAGTGATATTAAATTTCCTATCTAAAGTCTGTTGAATATATTATTTTAAAGGAAACTCTAAAAAAAGGGAAAGTGAAAAATGAAAAAAAAAAAAAATCTGAAAAAAAATACTGTATTTTACACCCGTGCACATGAAGGATGAATTTAATTCCCACACAACTTCGAATTTTCCAATTTGAAAACGAAAGAAGTTGAAAAATGAATGAAGAGTTTTTAAATTTTATTGTACAACAAAAGATTATAGGTGAAATATGAATAATAATATACTTTGATATATTTCTTTTATTAGCTGACCCAAATCAAACATGTACAGACCATTAGTTAATAGCACCGTACGTGGAGTATCACGTTTCACTATATTGAACAGCAGATCTTTTACATCATGTCAAATAACGAAATCAAATGCTAATTTAGATAAAGCATTAGAGGAATTAGCTGAATTAAAAATTGCATCTAAGGAATTACCAAAACATGATTCAGAAGCACTTGCAACTGCTAAACTTATAGATACATTTGAAACTTATGATCCAAAAGTTTTATCTGATGAAACAATTCCACCAAATGCTAAAACTCCAATTCCAATTAATGCAGAATTAAATTATTATGCACCATTAAAACATGATATTAAATATGGTGATCTTAAAGCTGAAGTTATTTTTAAATGTTTTGATCCTGTTAATGTTGAATTTTTCTGTGATTTTGCATTAAGAGCTGCTTATTATTTAGGTTTACCAGCAACAGGTCCAAAACCAATTAAAGTTAAAAGGGAGAGATGGACAGTTATTAGAGCACCATTCGTTCATGCAAAATCAAAGGAAAATTTTGAAAGAAAGACACATGGTAGAATTATTAAAATTTGGGATTCTGATAATGAAGTTATTGATTTATGGTTATCATATTTAAAGAAAAATTCAGTTTGGGGTGTAGGTGTTAAAGTAAATATGTACACACAAGAACCATTAAAATTATCTGAAAAGATGGAAAGATTAGAAGGTTCTGAACAATCATTAAATGATCTTAAATCATCAATTGAAACATTATCAAATGATGCAACTAATCCAGTTTCTCAAAAAGTTTTGGAATTATTACAAGATCCTATATTTGCTAGACATTTATCTGCTAATGAAGTAAATCAAATAAAATCAAAGGCAAAATCAATTGAAAAATAATAAACTAGTTAGTTATTTTACTTTATTTTATTTTAATCTAATTCATGTATATAATAATAAACATTACTTTTAAATGAAATATATATCCATATAAATTTATATATATATAGTATATATATTATAATACGTATTTATCCATACATTTGCCAATCTTCCTCTTCTTCTTCACTATCTATAATTTCAACTTTATTTTTCTTAATTGTAACATCAGTTCTACATAATGGACATGTTTTATTTAATTTAAGCCAAGGTCCAATACATTCTAAATCGAATCTATGCTTTGAATTACAAGGTAATTCAACAACTAATGGATGATCATCATTTTTATATTCATTTGTACAAATTGGACATGTATCATCATCTTTTAAAGTTTTAACATTAACCCTTTCTAATGTATCAAGAAATGAATCATCAACACCTTTATTTTCAACTGAATTATTAATTGATATTATACCATTTGATGATGTTAACATAGTTTGTAACATTTGTAACATTTGTGGTTCAATTGGAATATTATTATTTTGTAAATTATTTATATTATTAAATGTTATTAAATTACTTGTTGAATATGATGGTGTATTTAAAAAGTTATCTAATGCTTGTTGTAAAGTTGGATGTCGTCCATTATGGTTATGTAAATGTTGGTTGTTTTCAGAAGATTCATTATTTTCCTCTTCTGTTCTATTCAGGTTATGTTCTTCCTCATAAGTTGACATTGGTTGTATATATGATACTTATATATTTAAATTAATAACACCGGTGGCAATAATTATAGTATTGATAATAATAAAATATTGATTTATATTTTTACTAAATTTGTTTAACCGCGTTCAAAATGTTAACAAAAATCTTTCATTTTGATATTTTTAGGAAATATTATATCAACCACATGTTAGTAATAAACAATTATTGGATGATCAATTGATTGTTTATTGATAAACATTATATTTAAAAATACCATTGACATATAAAAAGGACAATATGGATGAATCTGTATTTACGATATTGGTGTCAACTGTTTTAATTATTATATTATTAATTCTTTTAAGACTAATTTTTATTTTACCATGTTGTAATGTTGGTAAACGAATCAACAATGAAAAGAAAACACTTTTATCAATGAAAGGTACTAAAAATATAATGATTTTATTAGGATCTGGTGGACATACAGGAGAGATGATTCGAATTTTAGAACAATGGTCATCAGGTATTAATAAATTAAATAGAGAATATATAATTAGTTCAGGGGATTCAACATCAATTTTAAAATTGAAAAATTTTGAAGATAATAAATTAAATAATAAAAATTATAAAATTTCAACAATTTATAGAGCTAGAAATATAGGTGAAGGTAAATTCAAAGCTTTTATAAATACACTTATCAGTTTTAAATCGACATTATTCAATCTTATTTTAAATAAGGAATTTTTCCAAAATAAACCAGATATATTTTTGACAAATGGACCAGGTACTGCGATTCCAATTGCTTATATGTTATTCATTTTAAAATTCTTTGGATTGATTAATACCAAAATTGTTTATGTTGAAAGTTTAGCTAGAGTTAAAGAATTAAGTTTAACTGGTTTATTAATATTGCCAATCAGTGATCGAATTATCGTTCAATGGGAACCATTATCTAAAAAATATAGAAGATGTGAATATTATGGTATATTAGTGTAATAAAATAAATTAAGGTTTAGAAATTTTTGCATTTTTTATAATTGTTTTTGAATTTTTTAATAATTCTGAATCATTTTTTGCTAATTTAATTAAATGTTTTTCAATAATATTAGATATTTTTTTTAATTCTGTATTTGAATAATTTGTAGATGAATTATTTGAATTTATTGACCAAGATAGTCTAATTGGTATATTTGAAATTATAATTAAACAAGGTTTTTTATAATCTTCACAATTTAAAGATTTTAATTGATTTTTATAAATTAATGAAGCTAAATTTTCTGCAATTTGACGATCTTTAAATTCTATAAATCCGAAATTTGCCTTTGTATAAATTGATGTAACTATATCTTTATTATTTGATAAATTAATAAAATATTCTTTAATTTGATATATTGATAATGAAGGTGTATTACCAAAGAAGAAAAATGATTTTATTTTTTTATCTTTTGGAGTATATAATAAATTACCATTTAATGGTAATGATTTAAGTAATTTTAATAATTCTGATTTTGAAATTTCACCTTTTGAAAATTTTGATTGATTATCAAATTTATCTTTATTATCATTATTATTATTATTATTATTATTATTATTATTATCTTTATTATCAACAAATGATTGTAAATTTGTTTGTAATGAAGATTTTAATTCATTATTATCAATTAAATGATCATTAATTTCTTCATTTTTGAATTTATCTTCTAATAAATTTGAATTATATAATCTTGAAGTTGTATTTTTTGCATTTGAGACAATATCATTTGTAATTGATAATTTATTATTATCTAATTTTGCAATTTTTAATAATTTATCCCTTAATTCAATTGAAATACCAAAAGTTAAATCTAATAAACAAGATTGACATATATTTTTAGATCTTGCACAAGTTAAACAAATAACTGTTTTTTTTAAAGTTTTTTCACCATTTTCAAATTCTGCATACCATTTAAAAACTGTGAATGGTTTTGAACAAATTTTACATTCTGCGCCATTAATTTGTCTTTTCATTTCAACATAAGGGTTTAAACCTAAACAAGAATCGCATATTGCTGGTGTTGAATCATCATTATAGCTAGCCATGATAGTTAACAGTTGATTAAGAGGAGAAAATGAAAAAAAGTAAGCAAAGAAGGCAAATGAAAAGGAAAGAAAAGGAAGTTTTCCTGATAACGAACATGTTAAGATTGAAAAAAGAAAATATTTTTTCATGATAAAACTTTTTTTCTCTATTTTCTCATTTTTTTCTCAATTTATTTACTATTATTTATAATATAATTTACAAAGGTTATGAACAGTTACAATTAATATATAAATAAAAAACTACAATATTAAGAAATGGAAATAAAAGAACACTTTTGAAGAAATCAGGGTTAAAAAGCTCTGTCAAAATTTTTATCTTCATGAATTTTCAGCTGAAGAAATTCGTTGTTAAAAATTGGGTATCATCATTTATCTTCAGTGTTCTCCAAAACCAACTTTAAAAAAAAAGATACGAGGGAGGACGATAAAGAGAAGACACTGTCTCCCAACAGTGCCATTGTCCAACACTAAGTCGTATGCCAAAGGTAGGGAACAAAAGAGAACGAAAAGAAAAAGAGAGTGGTGTTCAGAAAGAAGTTGAAAAATGGACGAATCTGAAGCCTTTTATACTTCCAACGCAAAAAAGCTGAAAAAAGCTGAAAAAGCTGAAAAAGCTGAAAAAACTAAAATTTCGCTAACGTGCAATATTAGAGCGTGTTTTCTTACTGTTGGCAGCCGCCACACAGAAAACGCAGATAGACAACCCCTTGTTCCACTCCCCCGGATGACTCAACAGGGCTTTTTCATCAAATTTGCATTGCAAACGCCCGGAGGCGGAACTGTCAGGACTACACACACATTTTGAGCTTTCTATTATAATACATATATATATATAGAATATGTGTGTGTGATGATCATGAATATTTGAAGTGTGCATTTCCAATTATGGGGTATTTCATAGGATAGAGAACATAGGGTATATTTTATATTAATCATACTTCTTCATCTTTGCTATCATTGTTGCATTGTAGTGTATTATTGACATTATTCCCCTCTATTATTTATTGTCTGTATTAAAGTTTTAGAGATTTAAAGATTCTCAGTCAATAAATATATCTATTTATCTAAATATTCTTTTATAAACATGAATGAGAAACCAATTATTGATAATAAAAATCCAATCATACCTAAAATAGAATCAATTCAATCAATTAATAATCATAATAATCATCATCCAAGAGCACCTTCAAGTTCAAAATCTAAAACTATTAAACCACCAGGTTCAAATACAACTAGAGTATCCGTTGCTTGTGATCGTTGTAGAAAGAAAAAAATTAGATGTTTTTATGATGATGATGATAATACTAATAATAGTGATGGTAAAAGACAATGTGCAAATTGTAAATCAGTTGGTTTAGAATGTATATTTACTGATAAATTAGCTAGAAAGGCATTCCCAAGAGGCTATACAGAATCTTTAGAGGAAAGAGTTAGAGAATTAGAATATGAAAATAAAAAATTACAAAAATTACTATCTTTAAAGATAACTGATGATTCAAACAATTCAAATTTAAATAATAATACTATTAATAATAATAATTCTCAAATTATTGATAATAAAAAATCAAATAATAATATAGATAATAGTGATATTGAAGATGATACCAATGATAATAATAAATTAAATGTTTCAAATACTTTAATACGAAATAATAATAATAATAAGAATAGTGATAATCAGTATTTTGGTAGCAATGGACCTACAAATTTCAATAATATTAATAATAACAATAACGATAAAAATAATAATATCAATAATAATTCATTTAATAATGGTCCAACTCATATGTTAAATACAGAAAATGTATCAAGATTAGATGTAGAAGTTAAACCTTCAAATTTACATACTCATGATGAAAATTGTAATTGTGGTATGCATCATTCTCTTATAAATAGACCCGTTTCAATTGCCGGTTCAGTTGATATAGATCATGGTGATTTAAGTGATGATGATTCATTATATTCTGTGGATTCACGTCAAAATTCAGTTTTACCATTCTCTCCTCCTAATGAATCAAATGTTAGTTTGAATCATTCAAATATAAATCTTAATAATAACAACAACAATAATAATAATAATAACAATAACAATAATACCCATGGATTTAATAATATTAATAATCAAAATTATAACTCTAATAATAATATGATTAACAATAATAATTATTATAATAATAGTAATAATGGTAGTAATAACAATAATTCAAATCATCATTATCAAAATTATAATAATATTCCTCAACGATATAATGATAATTATCAACAACAAGAAGAAATAAAGAATAATAGATTTGTTTTTAATCCAAATTCTTTTGAACAAATTAATGCTCCTGGTGCAGCAGCTGCAATTTCACTTCAAAATAAATTAAGGACTAAAAATTTCTTAAATTTAGCAAATTTAATTGCAGCTTCAATTCCAAGATCAACTGAAGAGACATTATTTATACCTACTTTATTAGCTAGAATTATTAAAACTCATGGTTTTGATTCAAAAGCTCCTTATTTAACAGCTCGTTCAATTGCTCTTTTAAAACAAGCATATAATGAAGATGAAAGATATAATTTATTCCCAATTACTTTTAAAGGTGTTAATTTTAATGATTTAAATAAAATTGAATCCAAAACTTTCTTTCAAAGTTTAAATTTACCAAATAATATGAATTTAGATATTTGTATTACAATTTTTTTTAATACTTGGAATTCAATTATACCTATTATGAATAAAGAACTTTTTATGACAAATTATAAAAAATTTATTAAAAGTAGAGATTTAGATTATGAAGATAATGAAATGATTGGATTTGAAAAATTCGGTGAATTATTAGTTATAATTACATGTTTAGTTATGATTTCAAATGAAAGAAGTAATATAGCTCATAAATTATCACAAAATTTATCAAATTTAAATGAAAATGAAACAAAAGTTAAAATTGAAAATACAAATTCATTTTCAACAAATAATAATAGTAATAATTCAAATTCTAAAGTTTCAGGAAATAGTGAAATTTTACAATTTTATGATCATATAATTAAACAATTAATTCAATCTAATATGTCTTCAGTTTGTTCAATTTCTTCATTACAAATAATTACAATTGAATTATTATATTGTTTAGCAACTGATGATTTAACATCAAGTTATGAATTAAGAGGTAGAATGATTACAATGTGTCAACAATTAAGATTACATAGATGTCCAGCTGCTGTACTTGGATCTAATGGTTCAAGTGTTTCAAAATTACAACAAGGTGAAAGACGTATTTTATTTTGGTGTATTTATACATTGGATAGTTTTAGTGCATTTATTTTAGGAGTTCCAAGATTATTAAAAGATTATGAAATTGAATGTGCATTACCATCATCAACTTCAAGTGCAAATTCTTCAAATATTAATAAAAATAAATTTAATTCAGATGATAATACAAGTTTAATTACATTTCAAAATAATTTACAATTATCATTAGTTGGTAAAGTTTGTGATTCTGCTTTAAGTATAATGAGATATTCAAAAATTTTAGGTACAATTGTTGATTCAATTTTTAAAAGAAGTGAAGGTTTAAAACAAACAAATATAAATGAATCAAAATGTTTAATAATGGAAGATTTATTAGAAACTTGGAGAAGAAATTTACCTGATGATATTTCATTTAATTCTGTTCATAATTCTAAAGATATTAATATAATTGATAATTTAAATGAAACTCAATTAACATTATATTATTTATATTATCAAGCAAAAGCATTAATTTATATGCCATTATTAGCAAGTGAATCAAGTTATAATTTATCAAATTCAAATTCAAATTCAAATCAAACATCAAGTAAATGTTCACCTGCATTTATAACAATTCAACAAGCAACTACATCAATTTTAACAACAATGAAAGTTTTAAATTCTTCAAAGCATAATTATTATTTTTTACCATTACCAATTAATATTGCTAGACAAATGGCTAGATTTTCATTATTAGCAGCTAGAAATTCATTAGAATATACTAGAGGTGGATCATTATTTCAAGAAGCAAAATTATTATTAAGTAATATTATAAATGAATTAAAAATTGAGAATGAAATTGGATTATTAGGTTGTCTATCAAATAATTGTGTTAGTTGTTTAGAGCATGCAATTGATGCAATATTATCACAACCAAAATTAAATTCATTAAGTAATTCTAATAATTTGAATAGCAATACTTCTAATAATAATAATTTAATAAATAACAATTTAGATATTACTGAAAGTTTGAAGAAGGAAAGTAAAAAGAAGAATGTTGGATCACCATTAAAAAATGTATCTATTACTATTGGTGATAAAGAGGATAAGAAAATTGAGAAGAATTCTAATAATAGTAATAATAATAAGCGTAAAATTGCAATTAATGATATTTTTTCAAATTCAGAAAAAGAGGATGAAGAAGAGGGAGGAAATGAAAGAGATGAGAATGGAGATAAACAAAATAATCAAGGTACTATAGTAAAACAAGAACCTGAACTTTTCAATTTCTTTTCAACTGATCCAAAAATTATGGAAGAAGAAAGTCTGAATAAGATGTTAAAGAATGTTGATGATGAGGATATTAATAATTTACGTAATAAATCTGAATTAATATTAGAAAAGCAGAAATTATTGATTGAACAAAAGCAACAATTTTTACAAGCTCAACAAAATAATCTGCAAAAGCAAATTCTCATGTTACAAAATCAAAATAGGAATCAAAATTCAAATAATAATAATAATAATAATTCTAATCAATCATATGATCAAAATTTGGATAATGAAGAAATTATGAAAATTTCAGGTCAAAATGCTAATATTGTACCAGTTCCAATTCAAATTCAAAGTGAGATGAATAATAATAATAATAATAGTCATAATAATTTAATTCAACAACCAATGGGATCACCAATTCAAATTGATAATAATAGTAATAATAATAGTAGTAAAGATTTATCATATAATGGAATTAAATCATTTTCTGATTTATTAATGTTTAATGATTTTGGTGTTGATGCATCATTAGGATTACCATTAATTGATTTTGAACTTGATACTGGTTATAATGATAATAACAATAACAATAACAATACTATTAATTATAATGAAATCAATGGAGATTATAATAATAATAGTAATATTAATTTGAAGAAGCAAAAATTAGAACATAATGGTTTAAATGATGGATATGGATATGATAACAATAATGATCATAATAATAATAACAATAAACCTAACATGACATTTGAAGATAGTCCAAATTATAATCCATACGAGAGTAATATCAATAAAGATCAAATCAATAATAAACGTGATACTAAAAATAAATCTAATAAAAATAATAAGAACAGCTTATTTAATTGGAATATCAATTGATTAATTATATATATATATAATATAGTATAAGTATATAGAATATATATGTATATCATTGATAATAATAAAAATATGTAAGGATATGTAATGTATTTATTTATAAAAAAAAGGTTAGCTGATGATGATAACATGTGAAAATAATACACCAATGGTACAAGCCATGTCTCTCTAAAATATTACAACGGACATAACGTGCTAACCAACATATTCAATTTTCCTTATATATACTATAATATCAATTAACCAACACATGGCTAACATGGTAAATTAAATTAATTAATTAGTTAACTAATTAATTAATAAGCTGTTTAGTAAACAGTTGATGATATTGCTGTGAGGGGTTTAAATGGAAAAATATAAAATATATCATCAAACAAACTCTAAGAATTAGTTACTAATTAATAATTAACAATTAATAATTAACAATTAACAATTAATTAACCCGGGGTATATAAAGAAAATAAACATTTGACACCCCACAACAATATCACTGTCATACTATGAGATGATTGAGATGACGTAAGCAATTCAATTAAAAACATAACACGTAATTAATTAATTAATTAATTAATAAATTAATTAATAAATAAATAAACAATTAAATTTACAAGTACTAGAATCATCTCCTCTTTCTTTTCACGCACTCTCTCTCTCCGGGCCGAGTTTATAATTAAATTTATTAAATTTTAATAAATTTATTGAGGACCACGACGACCCGGGGAGTTTGACATACTAAATGACCATTATACAAATTATACACCACAATATGATGATAAATTTAGGTTGTGAATCTGGTGACAACGAGGGCTGTATATATATCGTATATTAATATTACTATTAAATTAAAGTAAACTAAATATTTTTGATAATTCTATTTAATTGAGTGTGTTTTCCCAATTGTATGTTCACTTGTTTTTTTTTGATTTGGTGGCAAATTATTTACTTATTTTTAGTTTCCCTTTCCTTCTTTCTTAACTTATTATATTTCTAATTAATTTTTTTTTCCCTCTCTTCTATAATTAGATCAATTGACTTGATTAATAAACAAACAAAACAAATTAACAAACAAATAAATTAAAAAAAATGGCTATTACAGTTGGTATTAACGGTTTCGGTAGAATTGGTAGATTAGTTCTTAGAGTTGCATTAACTAGACCAGATATTAAAGTTGTTGCAGTTAATGATCCATTCATTGCACCAGAATATGCTGCTTATATGTTTAAATATGATTCAACTCATGGTAAATATAAAGGTGAAGTTACTCACAAAGGTGAATCACATATTGTTATTGATGGTAATGAAATTGCTGTTTATAATGAAAAAGATCCAGAAAATATCCCATGGGGTAAAATTGGTGTCGATTACGTTATTGACTCAACTGGTGTCTTTAAAGATATTGAACCAGCTTCAAAACATTTAAAAGCAGGTGCAAAGAAAGTTATTATTACTGCACCATCAAAGGATGCTCCAATGTTCGTTGTTGGTGTTAACCATAAAGAATATACTCCAGATTTAAAAATTATTTCAAATGCTTCATGTACAACTAATTGTTTAGCTCCATTAGCAAAAGCTGTTAATGATAAATTTGGTATTGAATCTGGTTTAATGACAACAATTCATTCAATTACTGCAACTCAAAAGACTGTTGATGGTCCATCTCATAAAGATTGGAGAGGTGGTAGAACTGCATCTGGTAATATTATTCCATCATCAACTGGTGCTGCAAAAGCTGTTGGTAAAGTTTTACCTGTTTTAGCTGGTAAATTAACTGGTATGTCAATGAGAGTTCCAACTGTTGATGTTTCAGTTGTTGATTTAACTGTTAACTTAAAAACTCCAACTACTTATGAAGAAATTTGTGCTGCAATGAAAGAATTTTCAGAAGGTGAATTAAAGGGTGTTCTTGGTTATACTGAAGATGCTGTTGTTTCAAGTGATTTCATCTCTGATTCAAGATCATCAATTTTTGATGCAAAGGCTGGTATTTTATTAACTCCAACTTTTGTTAAATTAATTTCATGGTACGATAATGAATATGGTTACTCAACCAGAGTTGTTGATTTATTAGAACATGTTGCTAAAGTTTCATCAGCTTAAATTAATTAATTAATTAATTAACTAGTTTAATATTTATTAAGAAATATTTTTTTAATTTATTTAATATAATAATTAATATAATAATTAATATATTTATTTATTATTTAGAGAGTATGTAAATGAGTAAATAAAGTGTAGTGAATGAGCCTCAAAGTTTTCTAGAAAAGGCAGTTAAGAACGAATGATCTGCGGAATCATGCTGAAGATCTGAAAAAAATTTCCATGCTGGTGTAGAGATGTGGGGTGTTTTTTAAATAATAATAATAATAATAATAAATAATTAAAAAATGTCGTAATCTCTAATTCCACCAGATTTGTGGATTAATTTAAGGTAAACCCAATAAAAGTTCGCTATATTTTTAATACTTAATAAATTTAACAATAACAAAAACCAGCAAATGAATTTAATTTTTTAATTGACAGGGAATTTTTGTTCTATTTACATTTTTGGCTCTAATTTAAATTTTTTAAAAAATTAATGAGAAAATTAAAATTTAATGAGAAAATTCAGCAATTTAAACCCTTCTATTGCGTTCCATCTCAATTCCGCCTTGTTTTGTACAACTTTGCCTTATAATAATAATAATAATAACAATAATAGTAATATTCCAAATTTACCTTATTCAACAACTTCAACTTCACTCTCTTCACCAAGAATTCCATCAGCTGAATTATCAAATAATAATAATAATCTAATTAATAATCATAATGTTAAAAATAGAAGAAAATTTAATAATAATCAAAATATATTACCTAATTCAAGTTTCTTTAATGATCATTATCATTCAACAATTTATGATTATAATAATTCAATTTATGATGAAACTAATTTAACAATTAATTCAAATAATAATTCAATTTATAGATTAAATGATGATATAATTTATAATGAAAATTATTCAATGACTTCATTAATTCAAAATAATATTAATAATAGAACTATTTATTTAGGTAATTTATCAAATAATACAACAATTGAAGATATTTGTAATAAAATTAGAGGTGGTATATTAGAAAAAATTAAATTATTAAATGATAAAAAAGTTGCATTTATAACATTTATTTATCATAATGATGCAGCAAATTTTATCTCAAGATTATTTAATCAAAATTTATTTATAAATTCAAGATGTATAAAAATTGGTTGGGGTAAAGATTCTGGTAATTTAAATCCTGAAATTCAATTAGCTGTTCAAAATGGTGCTTGTAGAAATTTATATATTGGTATTAATGAAGATTTAGAAACTGAAAATGATTATGAATTACTTTCAAATGTTGATTCAAATAATGAATCAAATGATTTAAAAAAAATTTATCATTTAATACCAAATGAAGATATTTTACGTAGAGATTTTTCAATTTTTGGTGAAATTGAACAAATTAATTATTTTAAAAATGGAACTTGTGCTTTTATTAATTTTACAAATATATTATCATGTATGAAAGCAATTGAAGATTTTAATAATCCAAATATAAATGATGATTTACATAATTCTTTTGAAAATAGATATAGAAAATTAAAAATTTCTTATGGTAAAGATAGATGTGGTAATCCACCAAAGAAAAAACGTGTAAGGAAAGATCGTTTAAAACATTTTAATAATGGAATTAATTTAAGTAATTTTAATAATTATAATAATAATTATAATAATGAAACTGATGATGGAAATCATTCAATTGATAGTGATTTAGCTTTAAAATTTAATTCAGCATTTTCAAGTATTGGAATTACTTCACCTTCAACTTCAAAAAAAATTAATAATTATAATAAATCAGATGATATCGAAGAATATAATGATTGTATTAATGAAAATCAAAATGATAATACAATTAAAAATGATGATGAAATTTCTACAAGTATTTCTGCTGGTGGTGTTACTGCTACTGCAACAACTACTTCTACTCCTGCTGTTACTACTGCTAATAATGCTGCTGCAGATATTGAGGAAGAAGATGATGAAGATGAAGATGATGTTGATATTGTAACTGAAACTTTGAGTACTTCATTGGTTTCTTCTGTTGTTGATTTAAAGGATACATTACCAAATTTACCACCACCAAAAAATCATCATAGTTCAAATCCGAGAACAAGAAAAAATTCTTTCAAATCAAATAATAAAAAATTTTATAGTTGTTCAAGATCATCTTCAATGACATCATTCCAAAATTATCCTTATTTGAATATGTCAAAGAATTATAGTTTTTCTTATAATCAAGATAATTCTATGAATGAATCAAGTTTTATAATGACACCACAACCACAAACTGGTTATTATTATAATCCATCAACACCAACATCTGCTCAATTTTCAATTCCACCTCCATCAATTCAACAACAACAATTACCACCAACTCAATTACATAGAGCTTATAGTACTGGTTATTTCCAACAACAAAATCATCAACAACCACTTCCACCACCACCACCACCACCACATTCTGGTTATTACTATTATTCAACACCTCATCAATCACAAAGTCAAATACAACAATTTTATCATATGCCGCCACAACCACAATTTCAACAGCAATTTCAATATCAACAATATCCAAATTCGAAACCTAAAAATAATCACAGAAAATTTAATAATAAAAGGGGCAATCATATGAATTATAACAATGATGAAAACACAAATAACGGGAATATTAATGGGAATAACAATGAAAATTTATCACAAGATTACTAATTAACTAGTTAATCAACTCTTTTGATATTAAGGGAAAAATAAATTCAATATTTTAGCAATACTTTTTTGCTTTTAGATTTACATTAGATTTATTTGCTAATTTAAGAATTATTTTACTTTTATATGTAACCGAAGTACTATACTTTTTTTTTCTATATAATAATTTAACATTAATTTATGTTACCAATTGAACATTTTTTTTAGAATTTGTATATAATAAATTAAATTAATTAAATTAATTAAAAATATTATAATTCATTATTTCATTAAATAAGAATTAACTGAATTAAGTGTAGCTCTTTGGGGATTTATCTTTTTTAATTCCGTTAACATTATTAAATCCCTTCTCAAGCTTTCCTTATTAATTTTTTCTTTGTTGACGTTTAAACAACATAAAACTACACCAACTGATAAATCATCACCTGAATTACATACAATTAAATTCTTTTCCTTAATATTAATCAATTTCATTATATCAGGTAATAATTTTCTTAATAATTTTGAGGATTTCTTACATTTTGAATCAATATCAAACTGATATATTAAATGAGAATCTTCTAAATCTTTAGTCAATTCAAACGATGAATCTAAGATGATTATCTTATCAAATTCTTTATTTTTAAACTCACTCTCTTTTAAATTGATATTTTGATTGATTTTACCAAAATATAACAATTCATTAATTTTAACTATTTCTTGATCGTTCCAAAACTTAGAATCAAAATTCTTTTCTTCTCCATTACCCTTCTTATTGTTATTTTCGTTAACAATTTCCTTAACAATTTCCTTAACTTTTTCATCATTATCATTATTCATATTTATCAATCCATTGAATTTCTCGATATTATCCCAAAATAAGGATGGTGTTAAACCACATGACCATAATTCGTGATCATCACCAGCACCTTGAACGTAAGAAAAGCCAAACATTTTATTTTCACCATCTTGTGAAATTTCACTTGCAGATATTAAAATAATTGGTAAAAAATTTTCTAAACCTGTAAAAATAGGGATTTTTTTACACCCCGGATAAATCCAAAATGGTTTTAAAATTCTACTATCATTCTTATCAATTATAATTTCATTTATTAAATCTTTAAATTTAAGTATACTTTCTAAGAAATTTGGCATTAATTCTAATATTCTATCATGTTCATATGCTGAAACAACTTTATCAGGTGTGAAAAATAATTCATTAAATTCTTTATTCGGTTGTATAAATTTATTTATTATTCCGATCCAAATGGGTATGGTTTTACTAAATGAATCAGGCATTATTTTACCCCTTCTTGTAGAATCTACAATAATTAATCCATTGTTTTCACGTATAATTTTAAGTAAATGTAAATTAAGTCTTCTTGTGGAAAATGACCAATTATTGGTATGTCCATCAGTGGACTTGAAGTATGAAGTAGTCTCGTAGTTAGATACATACCACTTACCACATCGTTCATTGGGGATTATGGGTAAATCTTTATAAAATTCATTATGAATTTTATTAATATATTTGGAATCTTTAAGTATTGATAATAATCTATTTTGGATAGATAGATTGGTAGAATGCAACGATTTGTTCAATTCATTTAAATCTTTTAATAATTCTGGATCCATTATTTGATCTATGTTTTAAGAGATTCACAGGGTAGAGCAGGAAAAAAATATTACCGGATATAATTACACCGTTTTTCTTGAAAAAAAAAATAGAAAAAAAAATTGAAAAATCATGTAACGCGGCTGTAACATTTACTTTATTTGTTTACATTGTTCTTAAATTTAATTCGTATTTCAAAATTCCGTGATTTCATCATGAGATTACTAGTAAGCTAGCTATACCTAGTAGGACTTTTTAAGTCATTTTACCAGATTCTTTTTTCTTAGGACAAGCAAACTATTGAATCTTATCATATCAACAGTAAACATGATAAAATACGTCAAAGGTGATTTATTTCAACTAACGAAAACTTCCGTTAAAAAGCCATTATTACTTGCTCATGCATGTAACTGTCTTGGAATTTGGGGTGGTGGTATCGCAAACATTTTTAAAGCAAGATATTTCAGTAGCTATGAATTGTACCATACACACTGTCATTCATTTCAATCATCACCAAGTGAATTGTTAGGTACTTCACTATTATTACCTGTTTCATCATCAGATGCAGGATTTGTAAATGGGCTTACCAATAATTTAATAGTAGTATGTCTTTTTACGAGTGTCATAGGACAAGAATCAGAGTCTGAAATTGCTAAATACACAGAATTAGCCTTATTAGATTTAAAGAAGAAATTAAGCAACCCAAAATTAATAGAAAATGAGATTTCAAGAAGAATAATTGAAGATTACAATCATAAAATCATGGATTCTAATAATGGTAAATTAGATATTTCAAAATATACAGTTAATATGCCGAAAATTAATGCAGGTATATTTGGAGTTCCATGGGAGCTAACGGAGAAAGCAATTGAAAAAACTAATATGAATTGCCAAGTCTTTGTGTTATAATGGTAATCAATAAAACCGGAATAAAGTTTTATAACTATAAAGTAAATAAATATTTTTTTCTATAAATAATTTTCTACAAAACTATTACTAGCGGTATATGAGAAACCAGTAAAACAGTCTTCATTATCATTGGAGTTAGCATTGTCAATATTTATTCCATTAACATTTAAATCACTTAATTTCATACTTGTAAATTCAACATCAAAATTTTCAGCTTTTTCAGGATCTGTAATTATTGGTTTGATTGGTGGTTCAATTTTCCTATCTTCAATATCTTTGAATTTGTAATATTTGAAAAATGGTAATTTTTGATATTTATCCCATTCTTCATCAACATTAAATCTTTTAGAAGGATTCTTATTCAATAACTTATTTAATAATTCTTTACTTTCAGTAGTAACAAAAAATGGGAACTTTGGTTTTTCTTTTAATACTTTATTAATAATGACTTTATGGTTACTACCAGTAAAAGGAGGATTGCCAGTTAATAAGTCAAATGTAACACAACCGAGTGACCACCAATCAGCCATTGATCCATAGTTTTCTGCCTTTAAAACCTCTGGTGCACAATACTCAGGAGTACCAATAATTGAAGTACACCAATTATTATCATCTGATTCTTCATTTGAATCTTGTGATGATTTTTTAGCTAAACCAAAATCTGTTAATATCAAATAACCATCTTTATCTAACATACAATTTTCAGGTTTAAGATCTCTATAAACAATTCCATAATCATGTAAAAATTTTAATGCTGTCGACATTTGAATAATATAAAATGAAGCTTTCTTTTGATTTAAAAATTTCTCTTGGATCAAATATTTGAATAATTCCCCGCCAGGAATGTATTCCATCAAAAGATATAATTTAGAATTATCATGTAATGCATAAAACAATTTAACAATGTTTTGATGGGATGTAATTTGTGATAAAATTGTCCTTTCAGAAATTGTTCTTTCCACATTTTTATTGCTAACTATAATTGATGCCTTCTTTAGTTCTTTTTGTGCAAATAATTTCCCATTGTTTTTATTTTTGACAAGTAAAACTTTACCATAGGCACCTTGACCTAATACTTTTAAAGGTTGGAAGTCAGATATCTTACAAGCTGAAGTTTTGGAATTGGATCTTTTATAAAGTTCTGTATCATCCTCTTCATTATTATTATTAACTGTGTTTTGATGTTTATGATTTGTTTCATAATTCGCTTCATCATCACTGTCATCATCACTATCATCATCGTCATCAGAATTTTCTTGTAATGCATTTTCATTGTCTAGTAATGTTTTCTTAAAATCGATTTTGACTTTACTGACATTATTATTTACTATTGGTGGATCGATTTGTATACCAACAGACATACGACGTAAAACACTTGATTTACGTCTCCTTGGGTTATTAGAGGCATCTTGCAAACCAGCTGATAATGCTGAAATAATATTTGATTTATTTTGTTTTGAATCTTTTATATCAAGTTTAGTAAATTGTAATTGAATATTACTCACACTCCTTTGTTTCACATCATCTTTTTTTGTTTCATCATCTAAGTATATGCCCATTCGATTAGAATTTTGTCGTTATCAAGGGAATTATAAGGAATAAAATATAAAGTTTATTTTACAATCACATATATAATAAACTACAATAATATGAAATAAAAAAAATCCACATGCTCTCAACTGCCATTGTTTTATTGTAAAAATTTTAATTTTCATTATCGTGTTACTTTCCTAAATAGGAAATGTTGCGTCAGTATACATTATTTGAGTATATATAATAAAATTAAGATGCTAGATTTCTGAGTTTATAAATATAATGGACAACTTTATCAACTGAAGAACTTTGCATATTTAGCCTTTTCCTCTTTTTTAGAATCGTTGACAATCTTTTTGACCACAGCAAGTTCTCTTTTAATTGAAGGATCATCAGGGGTTACAATTAATCCTTTATTTAAAGTTTCTAACGCAACTTCATATTTTTTCAAACTTGCGTATGATTTACCTAATCTATAAAATATTTTAGAAGCTTGTATATTTGTAAGCTCTACATCTTCCATTTGTAATAAAAACCCACAATAATTTATGCATGATTCAAAATCGTTTAAATTTAATGTAACCAAAGATAAATTAAGATAAATTGTCTTTTTCAATTCTTGGAATTTTTTAAACATATCTTTCTTAGATTCATCATCGGGTAATAATTCATTACAATATCTTAAAGCTTTTTTATATTTTAATAAAGCATCATTTAATTTTTTCTCTTTAAAAAGTAATGTAGCTGATTCTTTGATTATATTTGTAATTTTATAAGATTGTTCAACATTTTCAAGATCCAAATCATCAATTTCATTATCATCAGGGTATTCTTCATATATATCACCACCTACTGTATTGACACAAGCGATTGTATTCCATAATGGATCACCTTCACTCCATATTCCTGAATCTTTAATAGTTACTTTTTCAATTGGAGTCCAAGCATTTAAATCTGAATTTTTGTTTGACAAAACATCAATTTTTTCAACTTCTCTTAAAATTGATTTACCATACTTAATTTTACCAAATACTGTATGTTTACCATTTAAATGTGGTGCTTTTTCAAGTGTTATAAAAAACTGTGATGAATTATGATTCTTTTTACCAAAATTTGACATACAAACTAGAAATTTTTTCTCTAAATCAATTAAATTTTCATCTTTAAAATAATCATCATAAATTGACTGATTTCCTATATCTTTACCAATTTTTTGATTTGGATATTCTTCAGATTGGTTATTTTTGATTGATATATCACCACCTTGAATAATAAAATTTTTAATTATACGGTGGAAAAAAGTATTTACATATTTTTTCTCCTTACATAAAGTAATAAAATTATTTGAAGCTAACGGTGCATCATTATCTAATAATTCAATAACAACACGCCCTATAAAAATTTCATTTATTGACACATCCAAATACGCATAAGTCATCTTTAATATAAGTGCTCTTGAGTTATACTATAGTTAGGAAATTGTACTTAAAATAATTGATAAAAACTTGGAATTTTGCAAAAAGAAAAGAAAGAATAATTATGAAAATGGAAAATAATTAAAGAAACACGCACCCGTGCACAGCTTTATTGATGGTAAATTCTTGATTTTCCAGATTTCATTCAAATTTGTTGGAGTTGAAAATAAGAACGAAATGTATTGTGTTGAAGTTGTTAAACGTTGTTGATCAGTATTGGTTTTCTTTTAAAGTTTGTTTGCTATTTCAGGTATTATTATTAACAAGAGAAAGATGTTAAATACATTCATACAGTCCACACGTAATTCATTGAGATCATTTTCCACAACCCGTGTGAGTAAGAACACTATTACTACATTTGGTGAAGCTGCACAAAATCCAAGTAAATTAAATAAGAATTCAAAATCTAATACTTCAGGTAAGAAAATAAAAGATATACAAACAGTTAAAAATGTTTTACATTGTAATTTTAAAAAAAATAATACATTCTTAACATTAACAAAAGTTCAAATGGATAAAAATTATTCAATTAATAATCCACAATTATCATTTAATGAAAAAGTTTTATATTATTTAACATTACCACAAAAAATTGTTATATCACAATCAACTGGTTATTTAGGATTTAGAAAAGCACAAAGAGGTGAATATGAAGCAAGTTTCCAACTTTCATCGAGTATTTTCAAATCTATTAATGATAAACATTTATTACAAGATAGTGGTAAATTAGAAATTATTGTTAGAGGCTTTGGTAAAGGTAGAAAAGCATTTTTTGATGCATTAAAGGGTAAAGAAGGTAATGGTATTAGAGAATATATTTCAAGATTAAGTGATTTAACACCAATTGCATTTGGTGGTAACAGAGCTCCATCTAGAAGAAGAATTTAAGCTAATTTAATCTACTTAACTCTTTAATATGATTCATTAATCTAGCTGTTATAACCTATACAACTTTATAGTTCATGTAAATAATTAAAAACTTGTTTATTTTAAAATAAATTTACTTATTAAGAATGAAATTTTATTAAATTTATTATTCTAACCCTCATAGTATCTGTCACGTGTGTGGAGCAAGGGTTTTGTTGCAAGTGATTCTGTCGTAACCACGCAATTTATTATTAAATTTTAAATTTTCTTCCCTCGCTCATTTTTTTATCTTCTGAGTTTTTTCACTTTTTCCCCTTCTCCTTGTTGAAAAGAAAATATCTTTTATAATGTGTACAATCTTTACTTTTTCAATTCGTTTGTATCTTTTATCTTTAATTTAAGATTTTAATTAGATTCATTCAACAGACAAAAATGGCTTCATGTATGTATCATATCATTGAACACAACAATAATAGTTAAACTTATGATGATTTGTTTTATTCCTGGAAATTGAAGAAAAAATAAGGATTTTATAATAAAAACCAAGAGGTTGAAAATATTGTGAACTTTTAACTGTTTTTCCGTGAATAGAAATAGAAATAGAGTTTTAGATTTACATTTTTAAATTTACAATTTTAAATTCTGAAAAAATCATTATATTTTTCAATTTGAATTTTTTAAATTAATAAAATACTAACAAGCTTTTATGAAAAAATTTTCATAATTTAATTTAATATAGCTACTGCTAAGGCTCAATCTGCTAAAAAATCCGCTCTTAAGGGTGCTAACTCATCAAAAGCTGTTAAAGTTAGAACTTCAACTACTTTCAGACTTCCAAAAACTCTTAAATTAGCAAGATCTCCAAAATACACTAAATCAGTTCCACATTACAACAGATTAGATTCTTACAAAGTCATCCAATCTCCAATTACTTCTGAAACTGCTACTAAAAAAGTTGAAGATGGTAACACTTTAGTTTTCCAAGTTGATATTAAAGCTAACAAATACCAAATTAAACAAGCTGTTAAAGAATTATACGAAGTTGAAGTTGCTAAAGTTAACACTTTAATCAGACCAAACGGTACCAAAAAAGCTTACGTCAGATTAACTGCTGATTACGATGCTTTAGACATTGCTAACAAAATTGGTTACATCTAATGGTTTTGTAATATATAATTTAAATTAATTTATTAATTTTTAATTATTATTT
>JAJLVP010000006.1:107346-121083 GCA_030570435.1 Pichia ethanolica | reverse complement strand
AACAAACGGGATTAATGAAATTATCAAAATCTTTACCAATGAGTATTTCAAATTTATCATTTGGTGGTGCATATTTAGTTTATAATGGTGAAAGAATTATAATTTGGTTACATAATGATGTTAATACATTACTTTTAAAAGATTTATTTGGGCCAGAAATTAATTCAATTAATGATTTAAAATCAAATATTTCACAATTACCAATTTTAGATACTTATATTTCATTACAAGTACGTAATATGTGTGAATATTTAAGTAAACATTTTAATGGTACTGATAAACAAAGTATTGAAATTTGTAGATTTAGAATTGATCAGAATGAGAATGAATTTCAAAGTATGTTTGTTGAAGATAAATCAGCAGATTTAATTTCTTCATATGTTGATTTCTTAAAAGAAATTCATAAAAATATTGAAAATAAGGCAAATAGTTTGAATTCATCATCAATTGCAACAACTGTTACTGATACTGATGGTGAGAATTTAAGTCGTAGATTTGGTATTTTTTGAATAAAAGAATACCTTTCTTTTTATATAAAAATCATTATGTACATATAACAATAAAAATAGATAGATTTATGAAAAATTGAAATTAAGATACATGATAAAAAGAAAAGTTTAATTTTAGCAATTTGATTTTATAGATATTAATTTTATAACATATTTAAATAATATAAGTATTAATCTTTACTATACATTATCTCTTAACATTTATTTCTATGATTCAGTTGTAATTTTGAAAATTACATATTAATTTTATGTTATATTTGATAAATTACTAAAGCAAAAAAAAATTTTTTTGATTTTTTTCTTTTAAATTCTTCAAAAAATAAGATTGTCTTAAGAAAGATCTATGGTAATAAATATAAAAATTTGAAATTTTTTGAAAAAACATACAATTAATGGTTTTTTTAATATTTGAATATTATGTAAAATTATACAATTTTATTGACAAATTTACTCAAAAATAGATATAATGCAAATTTTGTCTATGTTTTAACAAATAATAAGGTGGGCATTGACTTAAACTTTAAGAATTTGACTATAAAATGATTTAATTGGTTCAAGTAAATTTGTTAAGGTAAGATGTTAGGATAAGACATTGGTGAATAACTAATTTTCGCTCAATTATTATGGTGTGAGAAAGATAAGGAGTTATTTATTATGATAAGGCATTAGTTGATTGAAAAAAATTAATTAACTATTTAGTAATATTAGCTCATCATAAATGATAAATAAGGTAAAGAATATTATAGAAAGCGTAAGGTAATAAATTACTTTAATTAAATTATTTGATTAAAGTAATTCAATTATTTAAATAGAGCTTTTCTCACTTTTATTTTATATTAATATATAATTCTTTTAACAATAATCAATCTTTAATTATATCTTTTCAAGGAAATCATATCATTAGTTTTAGATAAGATTTAATAACTTATTTCATTCAGGTATTCTTCATAAGTTTATAGTAGATATTAATAGGACGATCCTTTACATTTGGTAGGATCGGGTAGTTGTTTCTTATTATAAAAAAATAAATTAAACTAATATGTTCCTCACACATTTTACTTCTTTTATAGCACCATTAATTTTCATGACTCTGTGCCACGCAAGTGATGAATTGTTCGTTAGTAGTAGAGTAATACCTATAAGTCTATGACAAGTGGTAGATTTCCCCGGTTGGAAGAATGTTTTGGTATTAACTTCAGGTGTTTTCTAGAAATCAACAGCATGTATTTTGGTACTGTAGAACATAAGAATAATTATGAGGCATTAGCAGTATATCAAAGGGGTGAAACTAATCGTAGCCGTGAGTGATTTTACTAGCTTACAGGTTAATATCAGTATCTCCGACTGCGATACGTATTATGCATGGATCACTCAACAAGTAGTTGCAGAGTATGATAGCACGGTAGATTATTGTGGAATTAAAGGTGATGTACCCGCTGTGTGGGCCGCTTTAGGAATTAATAGAAACAAATTTATGAGTTTGCTTACCAGTAACAAAGTTCTTGATGAACACAGCAATAGTGATGAGGACGACTGTTTATACGAAGATTGCAACTATAACTTCGAGTGTACATCGATAACTAACGAATGGTGGAGTGACTGGGCACTGGGCACTGGGCGGCTTGTCTGTACGATATAGTAGCGTTTTTGGGGAAAATCACGGAGATATGCTAACATGTTTTAGAAGGAGGTCTCGCGGTACTCATAAACTGTCACAACGTTTGAGAGATAAGCACACGAATAGGTGTTAAGCAAGAAGGGACAAAAGGAAGAGTAAGTAAATCAAATATATAAAATATAAATATAACAAAAAAATAAAATAAAATAAAATAAAAAAGAAAATAAACCTGTTTGTTTTGTTATTATTATCAGAATTTTATTTAGTATTTTTTTTCTTTTAGGTTTTATCTTTACCCTTACCTTTACCCTTACCTTTACCCTTACCTTTACCTTTATATTAATTTAAAATTGAATATATATAAACAATTAGATTCATAATCTTACACAATACACAAATTCATATCATATCGTATCATATGATTTCATATCATATCACTTATAAATTAATATAGATTATTAAACTATCATACATTTTCAATCCCCTTATTTTATATTGTTATACCCAAATTTTATTTAAATATGTCAATACATGTGATTTATGCCAAACAAACCAAGTAATATGGCGGTTCAGGGGTTGTTTAGACCATTACCAACTCCATCAGGGAGACAGACCTATGTCACATTAGATTTTGCGGGTGCACTTCCAAAAATAAGAACAAGTTATGATACAGTGATGATGGTGGTTGATAGATTATCTAAAAGAGCACATTTTATTCCCACCAAAAATACTTTGTCGGAAGAACGGGTTGCAATGCTATTTTTAGAGAATATTTTTAAGTTACATTGTGTAGTAAAAAGGATGGCCTTTACTTTTGTACTAAATATATTATAAGAATTCTTATGAACATATAAGCATCCTCTGATTTTGGATTTAAGCATATTATTGCAGGAGTGACACATATTTTACAGCATTTGAAAAAATATAAAACTATTTAATTGATTTAAATGTGTTAGTTATGTCAAGTTGATTGATATATTAATAAAGAGAAAGGATTTGTTACCAAAAAAGAAATCATTTAATCCATTATTACCAGTGATAATAATCAATTATTTAATGAAATTAATTATGGTCCTTTAGTCTTAATAGTTATTTAAAAAATAGTTTGGATTTCTCAATTTAGAAGTAATAATTATAGATGCTATATACTTTCTAATACATTTATTAAATAAATTAACCTGAAGTTTAATTTGTGAAATTAAATTGAACATAATAATTGTCTATTTACTATGAACGGAAAAGCTTTTGTTGTTATAATTTATGAAACATTGAATTCAACTATTAAATAATGCCAAAGCTCAAAATCTAGAGAGTACCCTGAATCTTCCGAGTTCATGTTTTTACGAACTTTTATCTTACTAATTTGATATAATTATTAATGATTAATTATTATGATGGTTAGGTTTTGACGATGAATTCAATACCTTGTAATTGAATCTATTCATCTAAAAATAGTCTGAATGCATATTAGATATAAGTCGTTTGAACGAAGTTAATGTTTGAAAATTATTGGAAATTTTCTTGAGTTAGGAATTGAATAGTAGATGCTGCCTTGAATAATGATGTAAAGATGTAACTATTTGTCTAAAATTATTGAAATAGAAGCCATTGTTAATATTTGTCTGAAAATATTGAACTAGATACTGTTATTGTTGATCTGTGTTGCTTTATTACTTTAAATGAGAAAGAGAGTAGTTATAGTTACAGTGATAAAAGTAAAGATAAGACTGTGACTGAATGAAGTGATACTGAAACTTCATAACACTTATGTAATATATAAATAAATAACTTTATTATTTTTAAATAACTTTAATATTTTGTAAATAAATATAGCTAACGAATGTCCATTTAATTTAATATTTCTAATCATATTCTATTACGCTTAATGTATTATTAAGAGAATTATGTCTTATCTATACAATATAAGTACATTTTCTGTATGTTATCTATATACCTATTTGGGGTATTTTGGGACAAAAATATGTGTAAATTCATTCTAAAGTCTTTTTGGGGCTACTCCCTCCTCAGAACCTGCTAAATTTGATGGGCTTCGCCTGTGGGGCCCACGGTTTTTCCCCACAAAACTGGAGGGAGGTACACTGATGCTCGTTGGGGGAATTTATCATGTCAGAAAAATATGTATAAATTCAATTTTACACCATATATTACGTAAGCACATATGAATTGTTTTAATTTTTTGTATTTAAACTTTTTAAAAATTGAATTTGCTTAAAGAGGAAGATCTCTAGTAATAAATATGAAAAATTGAAATTTTTTGAAAAACATACAATTAATGAATTAATATTTGAAGATTATGTAAAATATTATACAATTTTATTGTCAGATTTACTTAAAAATAGACAAAATACGAATTTTTTCTATGTTTTAACAAATACGTGGATAAAATAGGCATTGAATTAGGCAAGAGATGCGGTCTTAGCTCAGTGGGAGAGCGCCAGACTGAAGATCTGGAGGCCCTGTGTTCGATCCACAGAGGTCGCATTTAATTTTTTCTTTTTTTTATTTTTTTTTTATTTAATTCAAAATAATTTACTTTTCTTTCTTTTCTTTTTTTTAGAGCTAATAAATGAAATTCCGATTAATTTTAAAAAAAAAAATAAAGATCGTATGATTTTTAAAATATATATTCACATATATTCATACACTATATTATATATAAGTAATTTAATCTTAATATCTATCAATCGTTTATTAAAATTTAAATTGTTAATTGTTAATTATAAAATATGGATCAAATAGAGTTTAAAGAGATAGGCAAAAATATTGTAATTATTATTATAAAATTGTAAATTGAAATATATATATTTCATTTAATATATGTTATAATAATCCCTTTAATTTAACAGCTTTCAAGAGCGGTTAAATAATGCAATTTTTATGTATAAATCGTTTAAAATTAACGATTTAGTCATACAATTTATTGAATTAATCAATTCTTTTTCAAATTGATGTAAAACGACGAATCCTTGTAATTTTAAACTGTTTTTCATGTTATGTTAACAGTTGAGCCTCCATTTTATAATTAATATATATTTTACATTTTACATTATCCCTTTTCCCCCAATTCTTTTTGATGTTGTTTATCAATATACTGTAAAAATAAAAAAATAAAAAATTAATCTATAATATAAAATAAAATAAAATAAAATAGTCATATTTCATACTATAGATTATTATTACAAATCATTTTAAATTACTTTTACCCCCTTTTTTTACAACAATATTATTATTAAATAAAGATCCGAATTAAAATAATTATTTATTGATTAATTGTTAAATGAAAATCCATTTACATTTTTACGACCTGCATCTCGTTCCGCCTCTTTTTGTAAATCTGAAATTAACTTGTTGGATTAAATAGTTGTAAATTGTAAATATAATTTACCTTATTTTAATAGCAACACTTTGATTTGTTGGATTGAATTGAATTAATAATTTAATAATTACTATTTACTATTTAATATTTAACCTTATATTTGTTCTATGCAATAAAGAGAGTGTACTGAAAATCTTAGACTTGCAAAAGTGGAAATGTTAATTCCAACTTACTTATATTTTTATTAATAACAACAAATAAGAGACAATCAACTCCGTGGGGATTGGAAATAAAATAAAATAAAATAAATAAATAAATAAATAAATAAATAAATAAATAAATAAATAGATAAATTAATTAATTACACAAAAGTTGAGGAGCTCTAAATTTGCGTTTGATTACGCAGAGAATTTGTCGCCGCTGCCGCTCTCTTATTATTTAATATAATTTATATAATTAATATAATTAACAATTACATGGATATGAGTTTCCCCATCAAATTTTGTTAAGCGGTAAACAAATAAACAAATAAACAAATAAACAAATAAATAAATAAATAAATTTGTGTGTATTTTTCTTATTTTTATTATTTTTATTATTTTTCTTGTTTTTCTTGTTTTTTTTTGCTTTTTGCCAGTTCAGATTATTTGTTGCCATTTTTTGTTAATTCTTTGTTGTAATTTTTAACCATAATTACATATATCTATTCACTTATTTATTTACTTATTTATTTATTTATTATTTGCTTGTTCACTCCAGTATTTCCAGCTTTCTTATATTCCTTTTGTCCCCAATTTGATTCTAATAATCTTCGTTGACATTGATTTTTCTTCTATAAAACATTTATTCGTTCGGAAACTCATTACTTTTTAATATCTATACAATCTTATTAAGTTATATTATACACTTATTTCATTAAAAAAAATAGTCAATCCATCCAATAGAATAATATTCATCTCTTGATATATTCTGCATTAGTTCTATAATAACCATCATTATAATTGTATACATATACCCCTCAATAATTATCTTATCTTTATTATCTTTATATATTATTTTTTAGATAACAATTGAAAATTTAATATATTAATAACTTAAATCAAATTTAATTAAATTGAAACAAAAAAGAGTACATATTTATCTTTATATTAGTATCAAATAAATAATCCAAATAAGAAATCTTGTTATCAAATAAATTAATTAATTTAAAAGAAAATAATTCAAATCAAATCAATTAAAGATGTCAAATATAAATTTTGATGATTACGAAACCTTGTTTAATAATATAAATCCAGAAGATCAACAACAACAGCAACAATTACAACAAATTCAACAACAAAGAGAACGTACTCAAATGTTTTTACAACAACAACATCATCATCAACAAATGCAACATCAACAACTTCAACAACAACAAAATTTACAAAATAATCAAAATAAAAATTTTCAAAAATCAGTATCAAATCAAAAATCAAATCAAAATTCTCAACCAATATTAATACCTGAAACTTTAGCAAATTTAAATTCAAGTGTATTTTCACCAACTTACGATAATAATTCTACTTCTAATGATAATTCAAATAATAATTATAATCATCATCAACATCAATCACAATCACAACAACAACAGCAACAACCAGATCATTTAAATAATTCCGAACCACGTTCAAGATTTGGTAGTTATACAAGTGATTCATCACATTTTGATTCAGAAGTTAATTTTAATGATTTAAATGATGCAGTTAGTTCAATAAATTCTGGAATTTTATCTCCTTATTCAACAGGTTCTTCACCTGATGATTTTTTTTTAAGTGCAACAAATTCAAATGTTGATTCTCAATATAGTCAAGATCAAAATGATTATAATGTTGATTTAAATAATAATCAAATTAATAATGATATTTTATATCCACAACCTTTAGTACCTGTTCCAATGGCAGAATCTGCTTCAAATAGTACTGTTACTTTTAATACAAATCATGATAATAATTATCATAATGCTCAACAAAATATAACAACTTTAAATACAGTTGATGAAGTTGATGAAGAAAATGTTAAAAAAGAATCTCCTGATAATTTAATTAATAATGATGGATTTACACAAATTAAACATGGACGTAAAGTTAAATCATCTCATAATTTAATTGAAAAAAAATATAGAACAAATATTAATTCAAAAATTATTGAATTAAGAAATTGTGTTCCAGCTTTACGTATTTTAGTTGCTAAAAATGGTAATCATAGAACTAGAAGTACAGGTAAAGAAATTGAAGAAACTGATGATTATTATGAAGGTGATGGTTATAGTGATGATGAAGAAAAATTAGATGGTTTAAAACCTGCAAAAAAATTAAATAAAGCAACAATTTTATCAAAAGCTTCTGAATATATTAGACATTTAGAGAAGAAAAATGATATTTTAAAAGAACAAAATTATTCTTTAAAGAAAATATTAGAATCAAGAGGAATAAGAACAGATTCTTTATTTGCTCAAAATCAATTACATCAAGATTCAAGTTTACATTCTTCACCTTTTAATAATAGTAATAGTACAAATGGTAGTAATTTAGTATCTCCAACAAATGATCCAAATTTTGTAGCAAATTTAAATAATGATAATAATTTACAAAATCAAATTCAGAATCAAATTCAAAATCATATTCAAAATCAAATTCAAAATCAAATTCAAAATCCAAATCAAATAATGCCAGATCATCAATCACTTAGTACAAAACTTATGATGGGTGGTATATCTTCTGTTTTAGGTACTAATGCTTTAGGTGATTTTACAAATAATCCAAATATTCCAAAATAAAATATTAAATTGAAAAAATTTATTTAAATGTACTTTGGCAATATAAATATTTTTAAAATTTCCAAAAAAGAAGAAAAAATCTATTATAAAATACAATCAATTGCTAATAAACGAATTAAAAATATTTTATCATATGGATAAAATATTCTCACATTTTAATAATAATAATAATAATAATAATAACGATAACAATACTAATATAACGACACATAAATTATGTTAAAAAATTAAAACATTTAATTTTATCAGCTAAGGTCAAATAAGGATTACTATACTATTCCGTCTTGAATTTTATTTATACTTATATATTAAAATTGGACAAATAGTAATATAATTTCGAAGAAACTAGGGTTTCTGACGAAATATTTCAGTCATATAATAATAATTGAATTGTTTGCTATGAATTATAAGTTTATCTTTCACTATGTATTTTTACTTTCTGTACGTTTTTCAATTTTTTTTCATTTATTATACTATATTTCCTTACTTTTTTTTCTTTTACTTCATTTCATTAGATTTTATTTATATACTTATATATTAATTGCCCTTTCTTTCACTCTCTTTTCCTTAATTTATTTTAACTTATTTAATTATTTCTTTTCTCTACTTTACTTTACTTTACTTTACTTTACTTTACTTTTTCTTTCTCTTTTACTTTCTCTTTACCCATTTTTAATCAAATTTTTTACATCTTAATGTATCCTTCAATATTTAGAATATCTTCAAATAAATAGGTATATCAGTTAATTATAATGATTGTTCATATCAATAAGCATAATTAATAATGAAGTAATAATGACAATAATATGTTGAGGGGGTAATTTTTTATTTTCTTTATTGAGTTCTTTATTAAGTAATGAGCCTTTTAAACCAGAAAACGAGTAGGGGCGAAAAAGTGAAGCGACAAAAATTTAGCGTCGTTGACGATTTGTTATTGGCTTCAGTCGAACAATAAGCAACTTCTATTTTCCTTATTCTTTATTGTATTCTCTTCTCTAAGCATTTTCTCTAGACTCTCTTTTTATCTTTCATACTACAATTGGATCAGTTTGATTTAAATTTGTGTGAATATCAGGTATTTTTAATAGGATTATTTAAAATATTAACAAAACTTAACTAAAAAAAAGAAAAAAAAAATCAAAATCAAAATCAAAAATCAAAAACTAAAATTATAATTGTCTTTCCAATTATAATCTTCAATTTATTTATTTTATTATTTATCTGTGTTAATTAATTTTATTTTTACAAATTTATTTTATTCCATTTATTTGTTTTGTTATTTAAACATTTTTTTGACCAATAATACTTCAAAAGATGTACCAGCAACAATACGGATATGGTAATAACCAAGGTTATCCGCAACAGAATGGATATCAACAAAATGGATATCAACAGAATGGATATCAACAAACTGGATATCAACAAAATAACTGGTCTACTCAACAACAGCCACAACAACAAATGCCTCAACAACCACAATTTAATCAACTGCAAAATCAACCAACAGGTTATGGTTTTGGATCTCAAATGCAACAACCACCTCCACCACAACAACAACCATCATTTACTAGTTTTCAATCTCAACCAACTGGAGGCCAAGGTTTAATGGCTCAAAGAACAGGCTATCAACCTGCAGCCCCATTAACATCACAAGCAACTGGATGGAATCAACAACCTGCAGCCCCATTAACATCACAAGCAACTGGATGGAATCAACAACAACAAGCACCTCCAATGACAAGTTTTCAAGCTCAACCAACTGGTGGTTTAATGACTCAAAGAACGGGTTATCAATCACAACAACCATTGATGTCTCAAACAACTGGATGGAATCAACAACAACAAGCACCTCCAATGACAAGTTTTCAAGCTCAACCAACTGGTGGTTTAATGACCCAAAGTACCGGTTATCAACCACAACAACCATTGATGTCTCAAACAACTGGTTGGAATCAACAACAACAACAAGCACCATTAACAACATTTGGTTCTATGCCACTACAGTCTCAAGTAACTGGTTATGGTTCTTTACAACCTCAAGCTACAGGTGCAATGCAACCGTTAACTGCTCAACCAACAGGTTTTATTTCGTCTTTAACAAGTTTAGGTTCTCAAAATAATGATTTAGTTTTACCAAATATTAGACTTTCATTTCTTACTGCTAGAGACCAAGAAAGATTTGAAAAAATTTTTAGAAATAATGTTCCAAAAGGTGAAAATGCAATGGACGGTAATACCGCTAGATCTATTTTAATGAAATCACAATTATCTGCAACTGAACTTGCAAAAATTTGGGAACTAGCAGATACAAATAAATCAGGTTCTTTAATGTTCCCTGAATTTTGTGTTGCTTTACATTTAGCTAATATGGCAAAAAGGGGTCAATCAGTTCCATTTGAATTACCAATAAAAATTAAAAATGAAGTTACTGGTTTCGTTGATGCAATTAATTTTAATATTGGTTCAAAAAGTAATAGTAATTCATTCAGTAGTACCAATCCAATGGTATCTCAACAAACAGGTTTTAATTCTATGCCACTAACTGCTCAAAGAACCGGCTTAACACCACTAACTGCTCAACAAACTTCTGGTTTAATTCCTGTTCAAAAGACAGGTATGTTAACATCTCAACCAACTGGATTTTTCGCCCAAAGAACTGGTGGATTAATGCCCCAAGCCACAGGTACTGCACCACCAATGACAAGTTTCATGGCTCAACCAACTGGCGGGTTAATGCCACAAACAACTGGTATGTTTCCTCAACCAACTGGCTTCCAAGCTCAAAGAACTGGTGGTATTATGCCACAGACAACAGGTATGTTTCCTCAAGCAACAGGATTTCAAGCTCAAAGAACTGGCGGAATTATGCCACAGGCAACTGGATTTCAACCACAACAAACTGGTGGAATTATGCCACAAGCAACCGGTTTACAACCAATGCCAACTGGTAGACCAGGTCAATGGGGTTTTGTTTCAATGCCAACAGGTGGTCTTCCAGGTTTAGATGCTATGCAATCTCATTTCTTACCAAATTCTCAGAATCAAGTCAGCTCATTACAAAATCAAATGGGTGGTTCAGCAGCTTCAAATGTTACATGGGCTATAACTAAACAAGAGAAAATGATTTATGATGGTATCTTTAAACAATGGGATAAAGAAAGAAAAGGATTTATTAGCGGTGATGTTGGATTAGGCGTTTTTACAAAATCTGGTTTAAGTTTTACTGATCTTGAAAAAATTTGGACTTTATGTGATCAAGGAAATAAAGGTAAATTAAATAGAGATGAGTTTGCGGTTGCAATGCATTTGATTTATAGAAGATTAAATGGTTTTGATATTCCAAATGTTTTACCACCAGAACTTGTTCCACCATCCTCAAAAGTTTTGGAAAATACTGTTGATACATTAAAAGATGAATTGAAGAAACAAGCAGCAAATGGTGGTGTTGGAAGCCCATTAAATGTTAAACAAGGTGTTACAAGATCAGGTACAACTTATAAAAATAATGATGATTCCATTAATTATGTTTCAAATGCAAGACATAGAAAAAGAACTTCAAAAGATGACGACAAATCTAATGCATTTTCAACTAAATTATCAGTTGATGATTTAAAAAAACAAATTCATGAAAAGAAAATTTTATTGGATGCCGTTGATGCTCAAGATGGAGATATTAATTCTGATTATGAAAAACAAAAAACACTTAATGAAATTGAGATGATTAAAACCAAAATTAAAAGTTTACAATCTCAATTGAATTCATCTAACATTGGTGATATTGATCAAGTTGAAGAAAAAGAACAATTAAGTGTACAATTAAATAAATCATCTGATAAAGTTCCTCAATTAATGGAAGCAATTAGTCAAATTGATGATAAAATTAAAGCCGCCAAAATAGAAATTTTCAGATTAAATTTACAAAAGGTTAATCCATCAGGCATTGATTTCAAAGGAACTGGTCCAAATGGTGAAATTACTGAAACTGATAAAAGAATTGCAAAACAAAAAGCGTTATTACAAGCAAAAATGGCCAAATTAACTGGGAAACCAGCTCCAAATTTTGATGCTTTTGAAACTAATGAGGCCAAGTTAAATCAAGAGATCATTAAAGTTACAAAGGAATCTGATGATCAAAAAGCAATGATCAAAGATATTGCATCATCTATTGAATCATTACTTAAAGATGTTTCTAGCTCCCTTAATCTAACAAACTCAATGTCGGTTGGTTATGATAAGTTTGAGAAGAAAGAAGGTATTCAAAATCAAGAAGTTAAAGATTTTATTGATTATTTAAACTCAACCAAACCTGCACACAAAACAACTATTTCTGCACCTTCATCATTGACAAATCCATATTTATCAAGTAATGAAAACAATAAAAATGAAAATGATAAAACTTTTAGTCAATTATCATCAAATGAACCAACCAAATCATCTGAAACTAAAAATAGTGAAGATTCAACTTCTTCTAATCCTAAACAATCTTCTGGTTTAACTGCTGCTGAAGAAAGAGCTAAGAGAATCAAAGAAAAAGCCGAAAAGAGAATGAATGAAAGATTAGCTAAATTAGGAATTACCAGAAAGAAGCCTGAATCCGAAGAGGAACCCGTTAAAGCTGATGGAGAAACAATTGAAAAGGAAGAATTAGCTGATAAAAACCTACCCCAACCAGTGCAACCAGTGCAACCAGTGCAACCAGTGCAACAGTCTCAACAATCTCAGCCAGTTCAACCAGTTCAACCAGTTCCATCAACCAGATCCAATGCTCCACCATTACCAACATCATCTAAACCAGCATCATTTGATTCAGATAGTGATAGTAGCGATGAAGAAGATGAGGAATATAAGGCATTATTAGCAAAAAAGAAAGAAATGGAAAAACGTGAAAAAGAGAGAAAAGAACGTAAGAAGCGTGAAAAGGAAGAAAAACTTGCTAAATTAAAGGCTGAAATGGCTGCAATGGAAAAAGAAAGAGAACAAGAATCTGATGATAGTTGGGATGAACCAAAAAAGGAAGAACACAAATCTGTTCCATTACCAAAAGCAATTGAAACTGTTAGTTCCACTAATTTGAAAACTGAATCAGCTAATGTTCATAGTAATAATCCTTTTGCTTCAATGATGGGTGAAAATGCTGAAAAATCAATTGATGTTACACCAGCTGTTGAGAAAGAAGAACCAAAAGTTACTACAGGATACAATCCATTTTCAAAATTGAAGAATGATAATGGAAATAATACTCAATCTTTAACGCCAAATATTGATCATGATAAATTAAAGGCTCAAAGAGCTTCTCAAATGGGAACAACTAACGATGATGGATGGTCTGATTCTGGTGATGATGCCTCTGACGATGAAATGCCAAGTGCAAATAAACAAGCTGAACTTGCATCAATGTTATTTGGTGGCAGTGCTCAACCATCCAGAGCAACAACATATGTTCCACCCGTTTCAACTT